>SJYC01111090.1:0-14038 GCA_006408675.1 Madoqua kirkii | reverse complement strand
TGTTCCATGTCCAGTTCTAACTGTTGCTTCCTGACCTGCATACAGATTTCTCAAGAGGCAGGTTAGGTGGTCTGGTATTCCCATCTCTTTCAGAATTTTCTACACTTTATTGTGATCCACACAGTCAAAGGCTTTGGCATAGTCGATAAAGCAGAAATAGATGTTTTTCTGGAACTCTCTTGCTTTTTCCATGATCCAGCGGATGTTGGCAGTTTGATCTCTGGTTCCTCTGCCTTTTCTAAAACCAACTTGAACATCAAGGATTTCATGGTTCACATATTGCTGAAGCCTGGCTTGCAGAATTTTGAGCATTACTAGCATGTGAGATGAGTGCAATTGTGTGGTAGTTTGAGCATTCTTTGGCATTGCCTTTCTTTGGGATTGGAATGAAAACTGATGTTTTCCAGTCCTGTGGCCACTGCTAAATTTTCCGAATTTTCTGGCATATTGAATGCAGCACTTTCACAGCATCATCTTTCAGGATTTGAAACAGCTCCACTGGAATTACATCACCTTCACTAGCTTTGTTCGTAGTGATGGTTTCTAAGGCCCACTTGACTTCACATTCCAAGATGTCTGGCTCTAGATTAGTGATCACATCATCATCATTATCTGGGTCGTAGTACTCATAATTCTTTCTATTTCTGCATTGTCTGTTGTAACCTCTGCTTTTTCACTTCTAATTTTGTTGATTTGATTCTTCTCTCTTTTTTTCTTGATGAGTCTGGCTAAAGGTTTGTCGGTTTGTTTATCTTCTCAAAGAACCAGCTTTTAGTTTTATTAATCTTTACTATTATTTCTTTCATTTCTTTTTCATTTATTTCTGCTTGGATCTTTATGATTTCTTTCCTTTTACTGATTTTGGGTTTTTTGTTCTTCTTTTTCCAGTTGCTTTAGGTATAAAGTTAGGTTGTCTATTTGATGTTTTTCTTGTTTCTTGAGATAGGATTGTGTTGCTATAAATTTCCCTGTTAGAACTGTTTTTGCTGCATCCCATAGGTTTTGATTTGTTGTGTTTTCATTGTCATTTGTTTCTAGAATTTTTTTGATTTGTCTTTTTATTTCTTCAGTAACCTGTTGGCTATTTATAAATGTGTTTAATATCCATGTGTTTGTGTTTCTTACAGTTTTTTTTTCTTGTTATTGATGTCTAGTCTCATAGTGTTGTGGTCGGAGAAGATGCTTGAAATGATTTCAGTTTTCTTAAATTTACTGAGGTTTGATCTGTGACCCAAGATGTGATCTATCCTGGAGAGTGTTCCATGTGCACTTGAGAAGAAGGTGTATTCTTCTGCATTTGGATGGAATGTCCTGAAGATATCAATGAGATCAATATCATCTAATGTATCATTGAAGACTTGTGTTTCCTTATTAATTTTCTCTTTTGATGATCTGTCCATTGTTGTGAGTGGGGTGTTAAAGTGTCTTACTATTATTGTGTTACTGTCAATTTGTCCTTTTATGTCTATCAGTGTTTGTCCTATGTATTGAGGTGCTCCTATGTTGGGTGCATAGATATTTATAATTATGTCTTCCTCTTGGATTGATCCCTTGCTCATTATGTAGTGTCCTTCCTTGTCTCAATCATCTAATGTATCATTGAAGACTTGTGTTTCCTTATTAATTTTCTCTTTTGATGATCTGTCCATTGTTGTGAGTGGGGTGTTAAAGTGTCTTACTATTATTGTGTTACTGTCAATTTGTCCTTTTATGTCTATCAGTGTTTGTCCTATGTATTGAGGTGCTCCTATGTTGGGTGCATAGATATTTATAATTATGTCTTCCTCTTGGATTGATCCCTTGCTCATTATGTAGTGTCCTTCCTTGTCTCTTGTAATCTTCTTTATTTTAAGGTATTTTTTGTCTGATAGGAGGATTGCTATACTAGAGAAGAGCCACGTGCAACAAATACCCAGTGCAGCCCCCCAAATAAAATACAAAATTTTAAAGTGTAGTAATGCCCCAAATCTGTGAAGCTAGGCTTCAACAGTACATGAATCAAGAACTTCCAAATGTACAAGCTGCTGCTGCTAAGTCACTTTAGTCGTGTCTGACTCTATGTGACCCCACAGACAGCAACCCACCAGGCTCCCCGATTCCTGGGATTCTCCAGGCAAGAACACTGGAGTGGGTTGCGATTTCCCTCTCCAATGCTAGATTTTGAAAAGGAAGAGGAACCAGAGGTCAAATTGTCAATACCTGTTGAATCATAGAAAAAGCAAGAGAATTTCAGAAAACATCTGGTTCATTGAGTACACAAAAGCCTTCAATAGTGTGAATCACAACAAACTGGAAATCTTAAAGAGACGGGAATACCAGACCACATTACCTGCCTCCTGAGAAACCTGTATGCAGTTCAAGAAGCAACAGTTAGAACCGGACATGGAACAATGGACTGGTCCCAAATTGAAAAAGAAGTACGTCAAGGCTGTATACTGCTGCCCTGCTTATTTAACTTCTATGCAGAGTACATTATGTGAAATGCCAGGCTGGATGAAGCACAAGCTGGAACCAAGATTGCTGGGAGAAATATCAACAACCCCAGATATGCAAATAATAACTACCCTAATGGTAGAAAATGAAGAGGAACTAAAGAGCTCTTGATGAAAGTGCAAGAGGAGCGAAAAAGCTGGGTTAACACTCAACTTTCAAAAAACTAAGATCATGGCATTTGGTCTCATCACTTCATGGCAGATGGGAAAACGTGGAAGCAGTAACAAATTTTCTCTTCTTGGGGTCCAAAATCACTGCATATAGTGACTACAGCCATAAAATTAGAAGACACTTGCTTCTTGGAAGGAAGGCTATGACAAATCTAGACAATGTATTAAAAAGCAGAGACATCACATTGCTGACAAAGGTCTATAGTCAAAGCTATGGTCTTTCCAGTTGTCATGTATGGATGTGAGAGTTGGACCATAAGGAAGGCTGAGCGCTGAAGAACTGATGCTTTAGAATTGTGCTGGACTCTCAAGGAGAGTCCAAGCAAAGAGATCAAACCAGTCAATCTTAAGGGAAGTCAACCCTGAATATTCATTGTAAGGACTGATGCTGAAGCGCCAATACTTTGGCTACTGATGTGAAGAGATAGCTCACCAGAAAAGGCCTTGGTGCTGGGAAAGATTGGAGGCAGGAGGAGGAGACAACAGAGGATGAGATGGTTGGATGGCATCATTGATTCAATGGACATGAACTTGGGTGAATTCTGGGAGGTGGTGAGGGACAGGGAGACCTGGCATGCTACAGTCCATGGAATCACAGAGTCAGACAGGTCTTAGCAACTGAACAACAACACCGATGAGATAATGCACTATGCTCTACATATTAAATATATTATTGATAAAACCAAACTGTGTTCATCTTATTACATCCTGCAGCATTTATTCAGAAATTATATGTGTAATGTGGAAGTGTTAGTTGCTCAGTTGTATCTGACTCTTTGTGACCCCATGGACTGCAGCCCACTGGGCTCTTCTGTCCATGGTATTGTTCAGGAAAGAATACTGAAGTGGGTTGCCGTCCCCTTCTTCAGGGGATCTTCCTGATCCAGGGATCACACCCAGATCTCCTGCATTGTCAGTGGATTCTTGAACTTCTGGGCCATCGGGGAAGCCCAGACGGTAATGGATACTTGTAATCTCTGATGTTCACCATTTGAACTCCCTTTGAATTTAAGGGATTCCTTATCTCCTAAGTGAAAAGACATCTAGTATTCTAGCTCCTCTGCCAGCTAGGATATAAGCCCTTCACTTAGGCTCTGCCAATCAGATGGATTCACCTGAGATTTTGAATTCGAAACTAATGACACAAAGAAACAAAGACGGTGGAGATTGCTTTCTGGTGTCAGTGGCAGCAGCATCCAGTTGGCAGACACGACAGTGTCTGTGCTGCCAACTGTTGGATCCGGTATTAGATCCAGGAATGACAGCAGAGCAAGCTGCAGTTCCTGTGTTCAGTGGCAGCAGGAGCAGGGCCCCAACAGACTACCTTTCTGGTTCTGTTTTTAGCTGTGATATTATCTGCACAGGTTCTCTTGATTCTTGCCTGTTTTACCAGTAATCTGTGAGCTAGATATTAAAAATTAATACACGTATTTAAATGCTGGAGAAATTTTTACCCTGAATGGTTGCAGGCTATAGGTACTCAAGGAAGGGTGGGGTGAGGTGGTGGAGACTTGAGATTAGTTTCTTGGCCAATTTTAAGATGAAGACAAGGAGAATCCAGATACCATTAACAAAATGGATTTTCACAGTCCATGGTAACTAGTACTAAAATAGCTAAAACATTCCGTGGATCAACTGTACTAAATATGTCAAATGAGGGCAAGACTGGACTTCATGTGCTACCGCCACAGGAAGATATGCAGGGTGAGCAGAATTCACGATTGTGGAGGTGTTGTGATTGCTTCTAATACTGCTGAACATCTGAGAAAGAAAGAATGACCTTCTATGAGGCCACCATCATCCCGATACCAAAACCAGACAAAGATACCACTAAAAAAGAAAATTAAAGGCCAATATCACTGATGAAGGTGAAGGTGAAGGTGAAGTCGCTCAGTCATGTCCGACTCTTTGCGACCCCAAGGACTGTAACCTACTAGGCTTCTCTGTCCATGGGATTCTCCAGGCGAGAATACTGGAGTGGGTTGCCATCTCCTTCTCCAGGGAATCTTCCCGACCCAGGGATCAAACCCAGGTCTCCTGCATTGGAGGCAAACGCTTTAACCTCTGAGCCATCAGGGACCCCATCACTGATGAACACAGACACAAAAATAATCAACAAAACACTAGAAAACTGAATCCAACAATACATTAAAAGATTATATGCCACAATCAAGTGAGATTTAATTTTATTTCAGAGATGCAAGGATTCTTAAATATCTGCAAATCAATTAGTGTGACATACCACATTAACTGAAGAATAAAAACCATGTGATTTCACTACAGCACTATTTACAATAGCCAAGACATGGAAGCAACCTAAATGTCTACTGACAGAGGAATGGATTAAGATGTACACATATGCAATGGAGTATTACTCAGCTGTAAAAAGAATGAAATAATGCTATTTGCAAGCTCATGGATGAACCTAGAGATTATCATCCTAAGTGAAGTAAGTCAAAGACAAATATATGGTATCACTCATCAGTTCAGTTCAGTTCAGTCGCTCAGTCGTGTCTGACTCTTTGTGAACCCATGAATCGCAGCACACACACCAGGCCTCCCTGTCCACCACCATCTCCCGGAGTTCACTCAGACTCAGATCCATCGAGTCCATGATGCCATCCAGCCATCTCATCCTTGGTCGTCCCCCTCTCCTCCTGCCTCCAATCCCTCCCAGCATGAGTTTTTTCCAATGAGTCAACTTTTCGCATGAGGTGGCCAAAGTACTGGAGCTTCAGCTTCAGCATCATTCCTTCCAAAGAAATCCCAGGGTTGATCTCCCTCAGAATTGAAATCAGATTGATTATATTCTTTGCAGCCAAAGATGGAGACGCTCTATACAGTCAGCAAAAACAAGACTTGGAGCTGACTGTGGCTCAGATCATGAATTCCTTATTACCAAATTCAGACTTAAATTGAAGAAAGTAGGGAAAACCACTAGACCATACAGGTATGACCTAAACCAAATCCATTATGGTTATACAGTGGAAGTGAGAAATAGATTTAAGGGACTAGATCTGATAGAGTGCCTGATGAACTATGGACGGAGGTTTGTGACATTGTACAGGAGACAGGGATCAAGACCATCCCCATGGAAAAGAAATGCAAAAAAGCAAAATGGCTGTTTGAGGAGGCCTTACAAATAGCTGTGAAAAGAAGAGAAGTGAAAAACAAAGGAGGAAAGGAAAGATATAAGCATCTGAATGCAGAGTTCCAAAGAATATCAAGAAGAGATAAGAAAGCCTTCCTCAGTGATCAATGCAAAGAAATAGAGGAAAAGAACAAAATGGGAAAGACTAGAGATCTCTTCAAGAAAATTAGAGATTCCAAGGGAATATTTCATGCAAAGATGGGCTTGATAAAGGACAAAAATGGTATGGACCTAAGAAAAGCCAAAGATACTAAGAAGAGGTGGCAAGAATACACAGAAGAACTGTACAAAAAAGAGCTTCATGACCAAGATAATCACGATGGTGTGATCACTCACCTAGAGCCAGACATCTTGGAATGTGAAGTCAAGTGGGCCTTAGAAAGCATCACTACGAACAAAGCAAGTGGAAGTGATGGAATTCCAGTTGAGCTATCTATTATGGTTCATTTTATCAACTTCTGGAAGGACAGAAATTGAAGGTGACATCAGCTTTCTCCTTAGATGTGTTCAGGCAAATTGTACAGGTCCTTTTATTTTTGTGGTGAAAGGCTGGGAGGTTCAAGAGGGAGTTGGGGCAGGAGGCTGTGTGACTCTCAGGCCCTTGATGACTGGCAGCATCTGCAGGCCTCCGAGCTGTCTGTGTCCGGCCGGGGTGATTATGAGGAACTGAGATCCCTGGGTGCCACTGACTCAGTTGAGGTCCTCAGCCCCAGTCCTTAAGGTCTTTAAGACAGAGTAAGGGTCTCTTCCTGGGGTTCCCAGTGGGGAGGCAGGAGGGGAGGCACTGCTGAGTTGGTGAGGTCAAGCTGGAGAGGGTGAGGGAGGCATGGAGCACTCCACCATCATCCTGGGGGAGAAAGAAATGGGAGGGGGTGAGACAGCAGAGGGAAAGGGGTCCCATCTCAGAGCCATGATCCCACAGCTGATGCCCCACTGACACCACAGTCCCTCTGTCCGTCCACCCCACTTCCTCCAAACTTCCCTCTCATCCTTTCAGGCCCTAACCGGAGCTGCTTATGTTATTGTTGTGCTCTGGCTTTATATGTTGTCTTAGAAAAAAACTCAAGGTGTACTGGAATCAAGTGACCAGCAGCCAGGGTAGAGCAATGGGCAGGGGCTCCAGCAGTGAGGTCATCTCTAGGTCAGGACCAGGGTCTCAGGGGAGGGTGGGTGAGGCAGGGGAGAGAGGAGGATGCTGAGGGCACCTGTGTGGGGAGGGGGTGTGGGGAGGAGAAGGAAGACCCAGGTGAGAGCGGGCGTGATGGCAGCAGGACTTACCTTTATTCCTGGTGTTCTCGTAATTCTCTTCCGTGTTTTTGAAGGACTCCCTGAGTGGGGACAGGAGGGCAGTGATGTGTCAGAGTCTGGGCAGAAAGGAGCTACCACCTGCCTCAGGCTGCTCCTCTCGCTGGGGGCTCTGTGATCTGCCTGGTCACTCGGAGATGAAGGCAGAGGTTTGAGGCTCTCAGACAGAGGCTGTCTGGGTGGGGATGAGGGGCTGTTTGCAGTGTAGCCCGGTCTCTGAGAGCTGACTGGGGTGGACCCTTGCAGAGAAGCGGCTTTACTGAGGGGAGCAGGGAGGAGAAGCAGGAGGGGGTGCCTGTCCTCTGCGGCAGCGCCTGGGTCCAAACTGCAGCGTGAGAACCAGGGAGCTTCTCTCTGGTCCCCTGGGCTTGCTCCCTGAGAAAACACCATTGGGGAGGGGTCGGGGAGGACACTGTCAAGAGTCAGGAAGGCGAGAAAGGAGGGAGGGGCTGTGAGAAGGAAAAGCCTGGATGTGGCAGAGAGGATGAGAAAGGAAAGCAGTGGGCGGTGAGGAGGGTGAGAGGAAAGGAAGAGGAGCCAGGGCCAGAGAAGAGGGAGCCAGGCTGGGGGCCAGGAGGGGAGTGGCTCTGAGGAGAGACAGGGCTGAGCAGCTGGAGGCCAGGAGTCACAGGGCAAAGGACAGACTGGACGAGGAGCAAGAAGGGACAGAGCGTGGAGCAGGTGGGTGTGTTCTGGAAGGACAGTGTTCAAGGGGGAGACCAACCAGGATGAACAGAGGGAAAGGCTGAGACCTGGGGATGGAAGGAGGAAAGGTGGGTGCCAGAGACAAAGGGAGATGTTCTGGGAGAGAGTCAGAGCAAGTGCTGGGCCACGGGCTCTGACTGTTTAAGGATGGGAGCCTCAGGAAGTGAAGAGCCTGGCCTGTGGGGACTTGGGAGGATATAGGTGGAGGCCCAGGAGGAGAGGCCCGTGAAAGGCTCCCTGGTGCTGCGCTGGGGAGGAAACTTCTTGCTCATAAAATAGCACCACCCCCACCCCCCCATACTGGAGGACAAGTGCTCACCTGGCTGGGGTCCTGGCTTCAGTCTGCACACCTGCAGGAGGACCAACAGCGAGTCACTGTGCCATCCACGGAGGCCTGTCTCCTCCCCACCTCTCTGCCCCATCCCAGCTGAAACCTCCCTGGGAAGGGCCTGGGGCTCAGAGCTGACCACCCCCACCCCAGTGGCACCCCGAGGATGCCCGCACCTGTCCTGCCTTGTCTTCCACACCAGTCAGGAGAGCAGCTCTTCCTGCACCCAGAGCCCTGTCTCTCTCTGACATGGGGGTTTTGACCTCCCAGCTCAGGGTACCTCAGGTCCTTTCCTCTTCCGTTTGAATCGCTGGGCCTGAGAACTCTGATAGAGCAAACATTAGTATTTTTATGCTCAGCTATCTTTCCTTCCGGCTCTCTTCCGTCATCATCCCTCTGTACTTGTGCGTGACCTTGCTGCATTCTTGCCCTGATGATCCACTCTCTCTCAGGTTACCCAGGCCGCCTGCTGAGCCCTCTCCTCTCCACCTGCGCCCTCTCACAGGCTCCCTGACCCCCTGGGTCTCCCTGTGCTTCTGCCACACTTGCTGACACATCTCCAATCCTAGCTGTGCCCTGGAGCCGAGGATGCTATTTGTTTGCCCCATATCCACTCCTCCTTGTTCAGTTACAGAAACTTGATTTTATCTGGAGTGGCTGGGTGCACCCCAACAGACAGATGTAGGATCTATAACCAAATCTAACCTATAAGGGACTTCCCAAATAGTCCAGTGGTTAAGAATCTGTCTTCTAATGCAAAGGACACAGGTTCAATCCCTGGGTGGTGAGGGTGAGGTGGAGTAGGGTGGGGTGTGGTGCAGGTAACTAAATTCCACAAGCTGCACAGGGCAACTAAGCCCGAGTACCATGAGGAGAAAGCCTGTGGGGCCACAACGAAGAACCTTCTCCCCCGATCCCCCCCAAAACATCCATCATTTAAGTAAAAATAATTTTTAAATCTCACCAATAAGACATAAGGCGAAGTTGTGGGTAGGACTTGACAAAGGCTCTTTAAAAGGAGGACAGACAGCTGGGGAATAGTTTTTTTGTTCTTTCATCCTGATTGGATTCAGAAATAATGGCTGGAATTCTAGCAGCCATAATGAACCATGAGGTGGCCTTCGGGAGAGAAGCCAAAATGTAGACCAGTGAACAGAAAGGTAGGAATCTCAGTGCTTATGGATGGCAGCTTCTGCCCCGGCTCCACATTCTTTTATATGAGGGGAAAAAAGTAAACTCTGTGTTATTTAACTTAACCATCCCTTCTGGATTTTGGTGCTAACAGCTGTACGCAAATTCTAACCAGTAATTCCCAAACGTTTCTAAACCTGTATGCTGTAGTACTGCTGGGGGAAGACATAACTATGTGCAATGATGTTTTTACCCATTTGTGGTTTCTCATCTGAGTTGATCCTCAAATATCATTTCGCATTTCCACAGTGACTATGTCACATTTTCTCTTCATCTCTGACCCTCATCCTCACTCTCAGGAGACAACCACTGTGGTTTTCACTCTGCAGAATTAAAAACAACTTGTATGTAGTTGAATTTATAAATATTTTTATTTACAGCTTTGGATATCTTGTCATACTTAGGCCAGTCATCTTCAACCCATGGTTGTAAAAGTTTCGCCTGCTTTCTACTAACACTAGGGTTATTTTTTCCTCGTTTATATCTTCGATTTTGGTGCAAATTATAAGGCAGGGAGCTAATATTGTTCTTTCTCAGCTGTGACTCCATTATTCCAGAAATACTCATTCTTCCCTCTTGATTAGAAATGCTTCCTTTTAACCTACTAAATTTCTGCATATATTTGGATCTCTTTTTACCCTGCTTGAATCTGATTTTTCACTTTTATACCATTTGTTTACTTATATAATCCAGAATTACATAATTTTAATTGTAGCAGCTTGATTATTACGTGCTCATGCTCATATAGTGCCTACTCTATAAGCAGGATCTATTCTAAATGCCTTTTGTTTGTCATGACAACGCCAGGGAAGTACTGTTTTCATTCCCATTTTACCAGTCAGTAAGTTCAGGCTCACAGCAGTAGTATTAGTGTGCCAGAGTTTACCAGGCCACAGTGAGAAGCAGGATTTGGCTGCAGGAACGCCCAATTCTGTGCTTTTCAAGCTCTGAGCTTTACAATCTGACAGGGCTCATCGCTCTCTGCAAATTTTAAAAATTACTTATGTATTTATTTTGCTGTGCCACATCTTGTTGCAACAAACGGGATCTTTGTTTGTCATGCGTGATCTTCCTTGAGACGCACTGACTGTCTAGCGGTGCGTGGGCCTCAGTAACTTTGGCATGCGGGCTTAGTTGCTCTGCAGCATATGGAATCTTAGTTCTGCCACCAGGGATCAAACCTGCATCCCCGGCATTGCAAAGCAGATTCTTAACCACTGGACCACTAGGGAAGTTCCCATATTGCAAATTTAAAAAGAATATTTCAGATCAGTTTTGGAGTTTGTTGTGGCATAAATAGTTAATGCCTCTCGCCCTGTGGTCTCTTTCAGCTGTAAATGCATACATCCAAATTTCTGATGGCATCTCTACTTGGATGCCACACAAACATAAACCATCCCAAACTCAAGAATCACTCTTCTCCCCAGTCGTGGTCCTTGACCTCCTCTGCCCCCTAATTTCTTGGTGGCCTCACCATGGCCTCACGTGCCCAAGCTGGAGACATGGGGCTTATTCCCACTCCTTCACTCTCACACCAGTGCAATCACCAAGTCATACTGGTTTTCTCTCTTAAGCTTTTCCAGGATCTGGCCTCTCCCTCCATGCACACAGACATGGTAGGTCCCAAACGTGATAACACACGAATGCCACCTGAGGAGGTCACTAAAAATGCAGATTCCCAAGCCCAGACCTCAGGTCCAGCAGGAACTTGTATTTTAACTCAGCACCCCTGGTCATCTGGTGCAGTAAGTTCTGAGAAACACCGAGCTGGGAATCTTGGGGAGAGGTTAGGGGTCCCGGACCACTTACCTTTGCTTCTCTTCCACCAGAGGTACACAGTCAGTCCTACGATTGGAATCTTGAGCAACACAATATTGGCCAGTACCAGCCCGACTTCCATGGTTGGGGACCACAGCTTGGAACTCTTTTTGCCCTCTGAGCCCCCGAGGCCAGCTGTGGTGGTGGTGGTGGTGGTAGGATCCCAGGTGGTTGTCTTGCTGCCTAAAAAATATGCAAATTCTTCACTAAAGGACTGGAAGTATCTGAGTGAAGCAGATCTTGTTCCCTAGTTTGGGGAAAGTAGGAGTGGGGAGCAGGTCTCTGAAGCTCTCCCACAGGGACTAGAGTAACAAGAGGTGACGCTGGAAGCTCTGAATCCTCTTCACTTCTTTTAAATCCTGACTCTACCACTGATCAGTGCTATGACCTCAGAACCTCATTTTACCACCTACCCATAGGTGAACTAAATCACAGGATAAAAAATTATTTATTGTAGTAAAAGACACATAACATGAAAATTACTATTTTAACCATATTTAACTGTTCGGTGGCGTTAAGTACATTCACACTATTGTATAAATCTTACCTCCATGCATCTCCTGAATTTTCACCTTCATGAACTGAAGTTCTGTCTCCTTATTCCCCTTCCCCTCAGCCCCTGCCCCAGTAGTCTGCTTTCTGATTCTGTGAATATGACTGTTCTAGGGACCTCCTGTAAGTGGAATCAAACAGTATTTGTCTGTACCTAATGTATACTGGAATCCATTTCTAAGGTTAACTTAATTTCTAAGTCCTACCAATAGATTATAGCTCTTTTAATAGACAACTTAAAAATTACTCAATACTCCACTAAAGGGAAGAAAATCCAAAATTCCAATGAAGTCTCCTGGTTAGTGTGGACCAAATTCATGTCCACTCTTATTAAAAATTAATAATAAAAGTGTAAATACCATCCCTCAACTAAGACTTTCAAATTTAAAATTTATTTAATTTTGCTAACATATCAGATAAAAATGATAGGAATGCACATTAAAAACCCTACAAAACTAAAGCTTCTATAAACTTTCATTATTTTAAATGTGAAGATGTTTTAAATGAATGAAAGATTAGCATCCAAGAAACGAGTAACAAAAACAGCGAGGAGGCACCTTGAAGGACACTTGTAGTTTGAATGAAAGCCTAGACTGGACACATATTTAAGGAAATAGAACAGCAGAAGGAATAAAAAATGTAGAGAAAAACAAACCAGAAAGCAGACAAGACTCTTATAAATCTAACAGTGTCAAAAGGGTATTGAAATCATATATGCATTGAGAAAATCATTGAGAAACCTACAAAGCTCTGTGAAATGACTGATTTTCTGAGACAAACACAAATTGAAAATAATTAAAAAGTAGTAAACTTTAATGGGCAAACAAAGAAGAAATTGAGGATAGTTTTAAAGAACAACCTTTTGTAGAGATTTCAAGCTCAGAAGGTGTAATGGCTAAATTCTTGTGAAAATTCAAGGAGTGGATAATTCCCAGACAGAAGGTTCCAGAATATAGAAATACAGAAAATGATGCAATTCTAATTCCAAAACTTCCAGACGTACAGGCTGCGTTTTGAGGAGGCAGATCATAGAGAAGCAAGGGAGTTCCAGAAAAACAGCTTCTTCAGGTTCATTGACTACACTAAAGCCTTTGACTGTGTGGATCACAACTAACTGGAAAATTCTTAAAGAGATGGGAGTTCCAGACCACCTTGCTTGTCTCTCAGAAACCTGTGTGCGGGTCAAGAAGCAGCAGTTAGAACCTGACATGGAACAAAGGGACTGGTTTGGAAAAATTGGAAAGGAACATGACAAGGCTATGTAGTGTTACCCTCCTTATTTAACTTCTGTGCAGAGTACATCATGCGAAATGCCGGGCTGGATGAAGCACAAGCTGGAATCAAGATTGCTGGGAGAAATGGCAACAACCTCAGATATGCAGATACTATCACTCTAATGGCATTAAGTGCAGAGGAATTAGAGAGCCTCTTAATGAGGACGAACGAAAGACAAGAATGAAAAAGCTGGCTTGAAACTCAATATTAAAAAATCTAAGATCATGGCATCTGGTCCCATCACTTCATGACAAACAAAAGGAGAAAAAATGAAAGCAGTGATAGATTTTCTTTTCCTGGGCTCCAAAATCACTGTGGATGGTGACTGCAGCCATGAAATGAAATTTCCTTCCTTGCTCCTTCGAAGGATAGCTATGAGACAGCATATTAAAAAGCAGAGATGTCACTTTGCTGACAAAGGTCCGTATGGTCAAAGCTATGATTTTTCCAGTAGTCATGTACAGATGTGAGAGCTGGATCATAAAGTAGGCTGAGCAGTGAACAATTGATGCTTTTGAACTGTGGTGTTGGAGATGACTCTTGAGAGTCCCTTGGACTGCAAGGAGATCAAACCAGTCACTCCTAAAGGAAATCAAGCCTAAATATTTGTTGTAAGGACTGATGCTTAAGTTGAAGCACCAATACTTTGGGCACCTCACCTGATGTGAAGAGCCAACTCACTGGAAAAGATCCTGGTGCTGGGAAAGATGGAAGGCAGAAGGAGATAGGGGTGGCAGAGGATAAAATGGCTAGACAGCATGAGTGACTTAATGGACATGAATCTGAGCAAACTATGGGGGACAGTGGAGGACGGGGAATCTGGCTTGCTACAGTCCATGAGGTTGAGAAGAGTCAGACTCGACTTAGCTACTGGACAGCAACAAAAACATAAACCTTATGCTAATCTGTAATCATAATCTGGACTGCTTCATACCCTCCTTCAGGGATATTCAGTTCAGCTCAGTTGCTCAGTCCTGTCCGACTTGGTGATCCCATGGACTGCAGCACGCCAGGCTTCCCTGTCCATCAGCAACTCCCAGAGCTTACTCA
>SJYC01111089.1:0-43255 GCA_006408675.1 Madoqua kirkii | reverse complement strand
CTCTGGTTCCTCTGCTTTTTCTAAAACCAGCTTGAACATCAGGAAGTTCACGGTTCACATATTGCTGAAGCCTGGCTTGGAGAATATTGAGCATTACTTTACTAGCATGTGAAATGAGTGCAGTTGTGTGGTAGTTTGAGCATTCTTTGGCATTGCCTTTCTTTGGAATTGGAATGAAAACTGACCTTTTCCAGTCCTGTGGCCACTGCTGAGTTTTCCAAATTTGCTGGCATATTGAATGCAGCACTTTCACAGCATCATCTTTCAGGATTTGAAATAGCTCAACTGGAATTCCATCACTTCCACTAGCTTTGTTCATAGTGATGCTTTCTAAGGCCCACTTGATTTCACATTCCAAGATGTCTGGCTCTAGATTAGTGATCACATCATCATGATTATCTGGGTCGTGAAGAATAACACCTGTATATTTGGGAGCTGATAAAATAATAGAAGTAAGTGAAAGCAGTGTTAGTGGAAATTGAGAATGATGAAATCTGATAGTTAAGAGAGAGAATTAGTCTAGAGGTTCATGATTTGGCATCTGATTAGAAATGGAGAAGAGGGCACTTAAACTTTCTCTGTCTTGAAATGTCCTCCCCACTGACCTTCCCTTTCATACTCTCATCTCAATCTTTAGATTTATGCTCAGTCATCACTTCGCCAGGTCATTGATCCCTCAGGAAATTTCATCCAGGTGACACAGTCTTAAATGCTGTCACAGAATTCCATTGATATCCTTGGGTCTAGCCACATCCTATTTCATGCATCTGTCCCATTAGACAGAAAGCTACCTGAGATCAGAGCCTGTTTGTATTCTGCTCAATGCCTCACATACTGGCTGATATACATACTGTACACTTAATAAAAATTTATTCAACAAATTAATGTTTAGGAAGCCTCAAGGTATGTTCTCAGTAAGATATTGCATGTGTCTGTGCTTGTCATGTCTGACTTTGTGACCCCACGGACTGTAGCCACCAGGCTCTTCTGTTCATGGGATTTCCAAGGCAAGATTATTGGGAGTGGGTTGTCATTTCCTCCTCCAGAGGATCCTCCCCACCCAAGGATCCAACCGTCAACTCTTGCACCTCTTGCATTGGCAGGCAGATTCTTTACCACTGTACCACTTGGGAAACCCTGGTAAGATACGGATATGACAACTAATTGGCTGGTGTTGTTATTCTTTAGGTAGAAAGGGAACAGATAGAGGAGGTGGGAGAATGCATTTACTGTTTCTATTTTCGATGTTAAGTTTCAGATGCCTCTGTGTCAGGTAAGTGGAGACAATGAGTCAGCTGTAAGATATTGTAGACAGTGTGCTTTAAATGCCAAGATAAAGGGTTTAAATTTCATTCAGCAGGAGTGGGATATAGAAAAAGACTGAAAAGGAGTGGACCAAGAGGACATATTCACAGAAGCAAAACAAACAAGCTGTGTAGAATTTCCTAAGGAATGGATGACCTGGGGAACTGATTACAGAGTTGAAATCTAAAGACTGAAACAAGAGTATGAAGAAGGAGAGGGTTCAGTGGGGAGGGCATTTCAAGGCAGAGTACAGGGCAAGTGCCCTCTTCCCTATTTCTAATCAGATCCCATGTCCTGAACCTAACTGACATTAGGAAACATAACAGACATTGCTTCACTCATGCAAGGAGCTGGGAGATGAGGTTGTTGGGTGCTTTAGGTTCTTAACACCCGATCCTGTTGCTTAGCTGCAGAGCAATGTTAATGATTAATTAGGGGCACCAGCACAGACAGAAATTACTTCTCCTGTTTTTATTCATATTTATGAGAATCTGTACCTTATAATTTTGCCAGATATGAAATAGCCAGAGGCCTTAGTGACCAATCACTTAAATGTATATTTGAGCCAAATGAAAGCTTGAGAAATCCAGACTCTACAAAATGTTTCCTCAGAATGTGTTTGCATTCATTATCAGAAGAAATGATTTTAAGCAAATTTGTATAACTTCGTGCAAAGAATACAACTTGGTAGGCTGAAAATCAGTATACAGGGTATTTTTTTTTTTTTTGGTATCTGAAATCCATAAATGACAAAATAGTGATTTAGATAATGTAATTGTTAAATATTATAGCAAACCCTTTTTTCTTTATTTTTATAAAGTACTAAGAAGTGTATCTTCATTTTTTCAAATTGAGAAAAAATTGGCATGTAAAAATTGTGTAAGTTTAAGGTGTAATCTCTCTTTCAAAGCTAACTAAAATTTTATTTCTTCTCATGCAGCATTTTAGATATTAACCAGAGAAAAAGCTAGTTCTGACCAGGAAGGGATACGATTTAGAAACTAACATTTACACTGCATTTTTTTATTTGAAAAGCCATTTAAGAACATAAATTAATCTTTACAACACTGTTGAAAAGTAGTTAAGATAGGAAGGATGATCACTACTCCCATATTACAGATGAGTAAAACTACACTGAAAGTTTAGTGACCAAATTAAAATTATCACTCATGTGGCAAAACACTTATGACTATCCCCATCTGATATTTCATGCTTCAAGGTTTTTTAATGCATAATCATCTCTTGGATGAATAATTGTATTGCTCTGAGGTCTTTAGTAGAAAAAATACTGAAGTAATAAGACAAGGCACGTGGATTTGGTCAGTACACGATGGAATATCATTACCCTCTACTGCACACCCAGTGGTAGAGAAAACTTATACATCACTGACATGCTTCATCACTTCCCGCACAGGCATCATATTCAATTAAGGAGAGAACTTTCTGTCAACAAACCTGACATGCTCACCTAGGGAATGCCACAACCTCCCCCAAAATCAATATTCAAGTTATGATGGACTGACAGCTTCACAGATGAAGGAGTGTCCCTTGATTTTTACCTACTTTTGCTGCAGAACAAAGAAAAGTGTACAAAGCATGAACAAATAAACTTAATTAAGTTTAAGGGATATGGGTGAGCAATGTAAATCCAGAGCAAACAAAGCCATGGAGCACTAAAGAACAGCTTAATGAAATTCTGATCAACAAGAAAATAATGAAACGCTGCTCAAGCTGATTCAATAAAGTTGGTTCTTGGTGATTTAGGAAGGCAAATGTTCACTTGCAAGTGTTTACTTTTGAGAAGTAATTTCCTACACTCTTTAGAGTGATACATATCTTGAGAATTTCTGTATTTTCTAATATATTTGATAAACTGCTGATCGTTTTCCCTTTCTGCTTTGATCTATAAAATGATTCATAACAGGCTCCAGAAATTAAAAAAAAAAAGAGTTTAAAAACTTTAGTGGAAAAGCATAAAGACTAGGTTATCAAAAAACACAGGTACCCATTCCCAGAAGTTTTGACAGATGTCATTCGCTGGGACAATTTTTCCTAGGTGGAAGGTATTTCTCCTGATAGTGTCGGTTTCGTCTATTTTTTTTTTTTTTCTGTATTGTACTTTTTAATTGCACAGGTAGTTTTAAATAAGCAAAGAAAGCACTTTCCAAAAGTTACATTTGCAGGGAAAGATTCCACCAAGTATTTATATAACAAGTTTCTATAATTTACAAAACATTCTTGAACTTTACTTGAACTGTACATGGGGGAAAAGGAGCCCCCTGTGGTAGGTGTTCTGCTTGTAGAAGCAAACCAAAGGAACTACAATTGGAGGCAAGTCTGGAATGCTGAGAAAGGGAAAGAAAAATGATAAAGGGCTGTTCATTAATTCCATGTCTAAGACACTGGTCCAGTGAACCTTGTGTAAGTACTTCAGGGAAAATTACTGCCCTTAAGATAACAGTACACCCTCAGAAGCTGTAATTCTGATTATAGTAATGTATCTGCATACCCTGGACCTCTGAATATCAAAAGACAATACTTGAGGTGACCTATGAGTTTTGAATCAATACTTTTGAGGAATTATCTAGGACCATATACTCCGTGTTCTGGCTTTTTGGATGAAGCACAGGACTCTGTGCCGTCCTCCAGGCCATGTAATAGTCAAGAAAAGAGCTCAATATTGGATCACTCTTTAGACCCTAATCAGCCAGGGGAAGAGTTCACTGGCAAGAGGATCCTCCCAAGAATGGTCAGAGAGGACCTGCCACTCAAGAGAGAAGGGGAACCCTCATAGCTACAGTCACCACAAGCATCCAGTAGGCAGGAAGATGGCTTTAGGCAATGGCTGATTGAAAGCGGATCTGAGATATCCAGCTTCGGAATGAAGTCATCTTCTACAAGTTCTTCCTTCACTGAGACAGTGAACTCAGGGTGATCTTTTTCCCAGGGACTGAAAGGTGCTTCCTCAATTTTCACTACCACACTAACTTGGCTGTCTATCTCAGAGGGCATCTCTAAGACTAGATCCTTAGTACCTACGCGGTCAGAGCAAATCAGTTCATTAATGGCTTTCAGCTAGGCTGATGACATCCTCAGGGATGGACAGGGGAGGTCAGCAAGGAATTGGGTCCTTCTGAGTCCGCATATGGGAGCTACTCCAGTCTGGCAGAAGGACATCTGAGGAACATGACTGGGTCCAGGTTGAAGAAAGTGTCAAACAGGATATCAGACTCAGAGCCTGAACAGTCAACACTGTGAGAATCCATCAGGAATGTTCTGGAGGGGTAACGACTGGTTCTGCACCTGCTGTGGACTCAGCAGAGGAGGCCGCTGGCCTGGCTCCATTCCCGCTGGTCTCTGCTTCCTCTTCAGTCATCCATCCCCCGGAGCTGTCTTAACTTCTGGTTCTCAACTACAAACGAGCCCAGAGTTTTCTCTTGTGAAAGCTAATTTTCCTAGCAAAGTTTCTGGTTTTCTTCTCCCACATCTACCACTTGTTTCAGCTCACTCATTCGAGCTTTCTTTCTGTCTCTGGCTGGTTGAGCTGCTACACTGCTTTCAGTTTCCTCCGCAGCACCTTCTCCTCCGGGCTCAGGTGTGTGAGGCGCTGTTGCTTGCGCGCCTGGGGCGTCCTCCCAGCTCCTCACCTGGTGCACACAGCGAACACCTCCTCAGGGCTTGCACCTTGCTGGCCCCGGCACCGTGACCAGCAGAGCCCGGCAGCAGGGGCTGTGGGCTGGCAGGACGGAACAGCGCTGTGGTTGCCTGGGTGGCCAGGCTGTGCGTGGCTACAAGCTCCTCCGTGGCCTAAGCGTATCTGCTAAGTTCATCTACTTAACCTCTTATCTGACCTGTTGTTTTATTTTCTGACTTTTCCCCTGTGACTCCGGTCTTTTTGGAGATGTCATATTAGCCACTTCTTTGGGTGAAGATACCATGAACTAAATTAAAAGGCAAAGGTTAAGGCATTCATAATTTAAATTATAAATGACACAATTAATCTACAACTTAGTGCATGTTCACACATGAATCAGATGGCTGATTCAAAGACCTTCTGAATAGGGTGAGTACGGGAAATTTTATTGGGACAGAGAAAGGCGTGAACAAGTGAACTGTGACTTGGAAGGAGGAAGTCTTTTTTTTCTGTTCAGAAATTGTTGTGTCTCTAATTTTAGATTTCAAACATGACTTTATTAAAAAAAAACAGTGGAGAGAGAGAAAGAGAGAGAGAAACATAGAGGTCCATTTCTACAACTAAACACAATTCTATTTTGTATGAAAAAATAAACAATGAAATTTCTTTACATTCAACCCTTGGACTGCAAGGAGATCCAACCAGTCCATTCTGAAGGAGATCAGTGCTGAGATTTCTTTGGAAGGAATGATGCTAAAGCTGAAACTCCAGTACTTTGGCCACCTCATGCGAAGTGTTGACTCATTGGAAGACTTTGATGCTGGGAGGAATTGGGGGCAGGAGGAGAAGGGGATGACAGAGGATGAGATAGCTGGATGGCATCATGGACTCGATGGACGTGAGTCTGAGTGAACTCTAGGAGTTGGTGATGGACAGATAGGCCTGGCGTGCTGCGATTCATGGGATCGCAGAGAGGTGGACACGACTGAGCGACTGAATTAAACTGAACAAATATTACAACTTTTCTTCCTTGGATGACTTCACTTTTAAAAAGATACATACAGAATAGCTAGTGATGTTAATATATAAGTTGGAAAATATAAAATCTAGAAAACCACAGGAAAAAACTCAGATGTCCAAGATTCAGTTCCTCTAATATAATCTAAAGTTAGGAAGTTAAAAGGAAAGAAAGGCAGCTGCTGCTGCTAAGTCGCTTCAGTCGTGTCCGACTCTGTGCGACCCCATAGACGGCAGCCTACCAGGCTCCCTGTCCCTGGGATTCTCTAGGCAAGAACATTGGAGTGGGTTGCCATTTCCTTTTCCAATGCAGAAAAGTGAAAAGTGAAAGTGAAGTTGCAGCAAGTTGTCTAAATAATGCCACAAAACTTCATGGTGAATGATATGCATTTATCTAAAAATATTTTTGTTTTTCATTTTCATTTGGATATATTTCTATGAAGTTTGCTTAAGATTTTCCAAAACAGTATCAGTTAGATATAAAATATTGGAGGGGAAAGCTTAATAGGGATTTTGATTTTAAGGATCTTAATGATGATTCTATGTTACCAACAAAGACATAAACACTACCTCCATATTTTTCCATTGTTTTTTCATTTTTTTCATTTTAATTCTTCAATAATATGAATGCTGTGTGCATGTGATATAGCAGGAATAATGTTGGACCCTGAGGTTTTACACTGCTATCACACAGGGATAGGGCAGTTTCTTAGGCTTCCCAGATGGCGATAGTCATAAAGAACCAGGCTGCCAATGCCGGATATGTAAAGAGATGTGGGTTTGATTCCTGAATCAGGAAGATCTCCTGGAAAAGGACTTGGCAACCCCCTCCAGTATCTTGCCTGGAGAATCCCGTGGACAGAAGAGAATGGTGGGTTATAGCCCATAGAATTGCAAAAAGTCAGAAACGACTGAAGTGGCTTCACACACAGAGCAGTTTCCTTATAATTAAGGCAGATTTCTATTTTAAAATGCTGGACTGATTTTTTTTTTATTTTGCAATTTTATTTATTAATAGATTTGGATATTTGGACAACTTACTTGACATTTTTGATGTTTAGTTCTTTATTCCACAAAATAAGAAAATAAGAGGAAATTCTTAAGCACCTGGTCAATGCATGGCACATAATAATGTGACATATTATCATGTCATTTATAATGTGACACATTAGTGTCACTTAGTATTAAAGGCAAAAATTTCAGCCATTCTGAAAATGTACCTACTTAAGCCCAGTTTACTTCCAATGTTTTTGCATACCTATATTTTACTATTTTTATCTCCAGTTTATTTTGTTTTTATTCCTCCTTGAAAGACATTTCAAATATAAGGCACTCAGAAACTCGAAGTAAGAAGTTTGGTTTTAAAACTGACAGAAGATCTGAATAGACATTTTTCAAAAAAAGACAAGTTGATAGTCAACAGGCACATGAAAAGATCTTTCCCTGGTATTAGGAAAATGCAGAACAAAACCACAATGAGATTGTTACTGAACTCAAGTTATTGTACCCAAGGCACAATGAGGCCAAACATCAGAGTCTGGAGCAGAGAAAGGTTTGCAAGGAGATAGGTGGCTCATGGCTTAAAAATCCAGAACTTTCTGAAAAATTTCAGCAACATCCTTTTATAGAAAAGTTGAGGGAGGAATGTGGTTAGTTATTGCAGACCTTTTAGGGTCAGATCTTTTGTGCTTGAAGGGAGCTCACAGTCAGGTCATGTTATTCCTGTAAACCTCCACCAAAACAAATGTTATTCTCCATCCTGACAAGAAAAGGCAAGGTCCCAAATCTTCACTTTCACCCTTTGAGGTCAGGGCCTGGCTAAGAGAAGACAGTCCCTACTGCAGCCAGTTAACACTGCCTGGGAGTTTTCATGGAGCACACAGTCTGGGTCCTCCCACTAGTGCACAGGCAGGGCTGAAAAGGCATATCTCCGCTGATGATGCCCTCATGGCCGGGTCCGCAGACACTGCTTAGCTGTCATCAGTGAGGCAGCAAGGCATCCAGTTCCCACCTGTCCTTAGGCTCCTGAGGCCCTAAACAGGTCTGATCTTGTGGACCACAGCCCATGGAGACCACTGTGGACATTAGGTTGTGGAGGCAGAGATGGGGGAGAGGTTTACTGCTTTCAAGGCCTGGACCAGGCTGGTTGGTTGCTATGGAGTGGGTTCTGGAGTCCTGCAGACACAGCTCGCAGCCTGTCCCTGCCGTCGCCTTCTCCAGCTCACCCATAGGCCCAAGGTTGGAGGGCCTGGAGGGCCCAGACGAGAAGACTGCAACCCACCTTTCATTTCACTCTTTGCAGCCAGGACCACGTCTGGCTACTTGGAGTAAGTTCTGTAACCACTATGCTTAGGATCTCATGCTAATGGCCTTGTACAGCCCTTATTACAATACAATCCCTCCCTTTTCCAGTAGGACAAAAAAGAAGTGTAAAGTCCAATTTCCTCAAGTTTTTCACAACCATTACAGAAAACAGTATAGACAATCCTCAAAAATTTAAAGATAGAACTAAGATATGATCCAATTATTCCACTTCTGGATATTTATATGACAAGCATGAAAACACTAATTTGAAAGATATATGAATTGTTATGTTCTTTGCAACATTGCGTACAATAGTCAAGATATGCAAACAGCCTAAGGGTCCTTTGATGGATGAATGGGTAAGGAAAATGTGGCACACAAACATGTACATATATGTGTATCTATCTATTTATAGGAATACTATTCAACTATAAAAAAGAATGAAATCCTGTCATTTGTAACAACATGAATGAACACTGAAGGTATTATGTTAACTGAAATAAGTCATACTGAGAAAAATGTCATATCATTTCACTCATATGTAGAATATAATAGAGCAAAGCAAATTTATAGATACAGGAAATGAAGTAGTGTTTACCAGAGAGAAAGTGGGTTGGGGGTAGGTAAAAGGCATGAAGGAGATCAACTGTATGGTGATGAATGATAACCAGACTTATAGCAGTGATCATTTTGTAGCATACACAGCTGTCAAATTATAATGTTGTACACCTAAAATTCACATAATTAAAATAAAAAAGGTAAGTAGGGAGTTAAGTTATAGATTGAAGTTGTGTTTTAGATGCTTGAGTATCTGGACAATGGAGACTGTTTTCTATAAGTGAAGAATTCATTGTATTGTTTTTCATATTCTATATTTTTATTACCTTTGGAAATAACCCATGTATTTAAAATTTCCAGCTTTTTGTGAAAATGTTAGCTGTTTACCCCAACTCTGTTTTTTTTTTTTTAACTTAGAAAAGAAAGCAGCAACAAACGCATCAACTCCCACCATAAAAATATTGATTTGGGTCATTATGATACATATTGTTGCTTCTAGAATCATTACATTCACTCACTAATTCCCAGAAGCAGACTTTCCTACCTTTTTAGAAACACAATAAGCCATCCACAATGTCACCCAGGGCATAATTGTAATTATAGCTAAAAAAATTTATGGCTTCAAAACAGTTAGATATATTTGAAGATAAACACAAGCATAAACGTGGCTCAGTATTAGCACAATGCCATCTCATGAGTGCTGCCAAACATCTGTGTTGGAAAGAAAGAAGCAAATGCAGAAGCAGGCTCTGTTTTCTCCATCTCTGCACGTGTGTTCTGAGATGACACACAAGGGTGTATGTGAACAAATAATGAGAGAACATTGTGATCAGCATGACTCATTACTCATCTCATGTGAATTTATGTTGGTAATTTTGTTGTCAATTTTTTTTCTCACTAATTCTGTGATCATGAACAGAAAACAAAGTCAAATCAGAGTTAAAGGTAATAATATTAGTTCATTTCTAGGTCTTTGAATGAACTTCTCGGGCTGTTTATAGTTACAGTTCTTTGAAATAGGGAAAGGTTGCTATCAATCAGATTGATAACGGAGCCCACTTCTTTGTTACCTCCAGCTACATAACATAATGGTATCTTCTCCTGTTGGCACTGTTTTGTACACCATGGATTCCAGTTATACATAGTTTTTCACTTAAGTGCTCCACAAATATGTGCTGATCATGTGATGAGGAGAATGAGTTTATCCACTATGTCACACTCCTAAGATTGGAGTGAATCGATTTTAGTATAATTGGTTAAAGTAAACATTAACTCATGTTTATTATATAATAAACTAAATGCTCGAGTATACTGAGGAGAAAAAAATCAACATAATTCTTATTGAATGCATGGCAAAATCTTGTGGGAAAGAATAATGAATGATGGCTAAGAAATGAGAGGAGTCAGTGCTAGTTACTGGCAAATAGGAAAGGGAAGAAGACCAATTTATGCTGAAGTTTCAGCCCTTGAGATGGTCTTGTGATGAAAGGATTAAGAAGGATTGCATGACTTCAGTGGGGAAAGTGGAGTGGTCTATGACTTAAAATGAGAGTGGGGAAATGGGAACACACCTTTTTATTAGTTTGTTGTGAGAGCAACAGGAAACTTTGAGGGGCATATTACTGTGGCTGTGGGGTATAAAGAACTGATTAGAAGGAGTCAACTCCAGACGTAAATGAAAAATGTAGTGGGGAATTTATCTCCACCCAAAGAAAACTCTGACTTTTGATCCTGGCTCCTGTCAGGTAACCTTTAAACTCTTAGAATTTGTTGAGTGTTAGGAATCTGTCTGGTACCGGGTCCCAGGTATGAGTAAGATGAATCCAAATAATGGTGAAAGTATAGTCCTTTTTCTAATAAAATATTGTACAGCTTTTAGTATTTCAAATTGTTTATCAGTTGAAGATTACATATATTGCTATATTGTTCATACTGTTTAATGCATGCTTCCAGAGTCTCACAGACACATGATTCTCTGGACTCATAACACTCTCTTTATTGCATACTCCATAATACATACCTTTCTGGGCTTATTGTGAAAAATGATGAGGCCTCAGGTGTCTAATGTAAATACCAAATAATGTTTAAAACTGTCTTTATCCTTATTTCTGAAGTAGATTTGATGAGAAAACACTGCAGTGACATACCTTGCTTCTTTAAATTAGTATGTTTCATGTGAAAATAAGTGATCAGTTGTCATTTTACCAGAGATGTTAAGCATTGTTTGATCATCTAAAGGACTGTTCTAAGAAGGAAATATCTATCTTACATTATTTTGGGAGTCTGGTAAATTAGCAGCTTAAAAGTATTATATGTTCTGCAGAAATGGAGGTGTATATACTCAGAAAATTTTAGGAACATGGAAATGAGAATATTTTGAACTTGCTTAGGTTATTTAGATTGTTCTAAGGCTAACCTTCTTATAATATGAAAATAATGTGACATTGTCATTAAGTCAAAGACTTATATTTGACCCCTGTGAACTTTGCAGGAAAAGTGAGAGAATGATAGTCACTGTATAAGATTTTTTGAAGACAGGAACCTCTCTTGCCTTCTGAGTGCACAATATGACCTCCACCTGCACAAGCTGGCAAACAACTTATGTCAGGGGATTGACTCATTATATGAAAATAAAACTAATCCATTTAGGCTAGCTTGTACTTTATGGGACAGAATATTAGTATATTAATATTCATCAGTAGAAGAGGGGGAAATCTCAAAGCAGATATGTTAAGTTCAAACTTTGAAGGAATTGGCAAACATAGTCAACAACTCTGCCTCTCCATTTGTAAAAAGATTTAGTAAGCTGAAAAGCTTAAACCTGTGGGGCCCTAAATGGGAAACCTCCGAAAACAAAGGGGCTGGCTTTCGGTGGAAAACCTAAGATGGCCCCTGGCGCAAGAGATGGGGGTGTGGTCTGTGTTGTTTGTCAAAGTTTTTTGATTGGCTCTCTTGATTTCCATGCAAGTAGATAGTGTGTGATCTCCATAGACTCCTGTTATAATGAAGGCACATGACAGTTTGACCTTTAGCGTGATTGGTGCAACTATGGAAAGTCCCTCCTAAAACCCTCCTGCTTGCCTATATAAGCTGGGAGTTTGCAGCAATAAAGCAAAACTGCTTTGACGGAACCCCTGTCGAGTCTGATTGTCTCTCTCTTGCTGTGGGGCTGGGTTGGCGGACAGCAGGCTCACCTCTCCTCGGGAGGCCTCGGCTTTGCTGAGGGAAGTTTTACTGCCTCTATTCTTTCTGTGGAGCGCCCCCAGAGACCAATGTTAGTTAATGCTGCTTATAGATCTTGAAGTCTAGAATGTCACCAGCATCACAAACTGCTCATAGATATTTTATGATATATTTTTAAAGTCATCATTCTAACCTAGTACTTTCATCTAGTAGGTGAGAAAGCAGGCTCAGCGACCTTATGGGACTTCCTGAAAGAAGTTCACACTGGAAGTCAATAGGAAGTGAGATTAGAATCTTATATCGGACTATTTTACATTATCTCTAACACTGACTTTTTAAAAATGTTAGTTTTTGAACTAAATCTCTGTTCTTACTATAAAAATTTGCCTGAACTTGAGATTTCCCAGCTTGTTTGCGTATCCACAATAACAATGACGAAAGTGCCAATGATATTTTGAAGTCAAACCATTTAATAGGGGCGGGGCAGGCACACAGCCGTTGATGCGTGACTGTTAGCTTGAGACCCTGAGAGCAGGAGTTAGAGGTGTGGTGCGCCAGTGGTCAGCAGGCCAGTGATCCTTGTGGCTGAGAGTGTGATAAGAGGCAGATCACAGCCTTCTCCTTGGGGCCCTCCAGACCCTGTGGCCTCTGGGATGTCAGTGAGCTGGGAGGCCTGCTAACAGGCTGAAGGTTGTGTCCCACAGAGCTCCAGACCCCTCTCTGTGGCTGCCCACTGGCCAGGCCTTAAAGCAGCAGTGAATCTCTCCCTCATCGCCAACTCCACGTGGGCCGCAGTCTGTGGAGGCCTCAACAACTGGAATATATGGACGCTGCCTTTAAGGTAATATCTTCAGCCAGCTCCGGTCTCTCTGTTCTAATTTCAAAAGTTAGTACAGCTGAAATCAGTTGTCTCCTCCTAGAAGGTGGCCTGAGGTCAGGGTTAAGTTGTAAGGATGTTGCACATCAGTGCTTTAGGTCCAACCAGAAGAAGTGCAGTTGCTATAAGCTGGGAATTAACCTGATTGGTATTTGCTACGACACAGATTTCCAGTGAACTTATACAAATGAATTGCTCCAGTTTCAATGAAAAGCCTGAGGGCTGGCTGAGTCCTAGATGTGCTGCTCTGTTAATAATGATGGCTGGGCAGGGTCTGGGGACCTGGCCTCGAGGCTGCTACCAGCTGAGATCTGCCTCCTTAGCTAGGCCTGGACACTGGTGGGAGAAACTAGACTGGAAGGTGGACCAACATCCTGTGGCTGGATAACTAGCTTACACAGGGACTCTCTTCTCTTAGCCAGGACCTGAAACTCAGAGAGCAAATGTTGGATTTGGGACCTTGCTCTTTCTTGTAAGAACAGAAAGTAAAATTTGTTTTTGTGGAGGTTTATGGGAATATTATGACCTGCCTATGACTTCACTGACCTCAGGGACAAAGGATCTGACACCAAGAACTCTGAAACAACTATACCTCTCCCCAGCCTTTTCTATAAAAGGGTCTTGCTGAAAGCTTTCGGGGAGTTCGGTGTATTTAAGGCATGAGCCACAAGTCTCCCTGCGTGGCCCTGCAATAAACCTTTCTCTGTTCCAGACTCAGAAGTTTTGGTATTTGGTCTCACCGTGCATCGGGCACATGGACTTGCATTTGTAGCAGCATGTCTCAATCAGCAATGAGCAAAACCAGGCAGAGAGAGGCAATGAGAGGCTATGTGATTCTTAAGGTCAGTGGTGACAAAGGCTAGAATGGACTTTGCTGACTTTTCAGTCATGATGAAAATTAGAGTTCAGCCTAAACAGTAGCAGAACTGTAGGAAGAGAAGGAGAATTGGGAGGTGTTGTCAAGTCCTGAGAGGGCACTCTGAGACTTTGATCCTGAGGATTTACATGGAAAAAGGGAACACAGTGTTTGCATTTTCTTGTTCAGCATTCTTCAGTTTTTTTTTTTTTTTTTTGCCTCATTTTTGATGTTATCTTCTAGACAGCCTCTTTATAAAGGAAGGAGGCACCTGACCCATGAGATAAATAATTAAAGCAGTCATAATGATTCCAGTTCTTTTCACCACTTAGTGGTTTAGTGGTGACCATGTGACCTATATCTAGCCAATAATATATAAGGGAATGCCTTCCAGGAAAAATAACCATATTAGCAAAAGAGAGAGAAGAAAAAGAGAGAGCTCCCTGACCTCTTCTTTTTGGCTTTGAACTTACTTGTATAATTATGTGATGCTTGGAAATGCAGAAATCTATTTTCATCTTTTAAGAAAATTGAGACACTCTTAAAGTTTCGTGCTCTAACGTCATTGAAAGCTGAACCAACTCTAAAATTTCTGTTACTGGGCTTAAAAAAAAATTACGTTTTGCTTAAGCCACTTTTAGCCGGGTAATTTGTCAATAGTCAAAAGAACCGTAATAGATTCTGGTTCCCGTTAGTCTCCCTTTGCCCTCAGGTCCATTTTATGCTCTTCTTTGTCTTGCTCTGTGCCTGGAAGACTGACCTCTATGGACTATATCACCGGGACCTCTTTGCCTTCCTGTTTCTGGTTGGCCGCTCCCATAGGTCATAGTATTTTTTTTCCCTACAATTTTCTCTGTTTCAATGCAGTTCGCATTGTGTTGTGCCCCCTAAGGTGGTGGTTTCTGCCTGATAGCCTTTATTTCATGGTTGCAGCTCTCAATTAAGCTTAATGAATTGCATATTTCCCCCGTTTTCCTTCAGGTCATGGGAGACAATATTAACTTCTCGCTGTTGATTCTCCTTGAGTGTCTCAACACCTTATGAATTCCTTTAGTCTTACACATATGTACCTCCATAGATAGTTTCTTCTTTAAAATTCTTGCCTGAGACTGTTGACTGTTTTTTTTTTTTTTTTTTTTTTACTGAAACCCTGATACCTACAATGTCTTAAAGCTTTTAAAAATGTCTAAAACTTTAAAAAATGAATCAGAACAGATATATGCCATTTAAAGAGCAGAATAATTCTTGTGGGTCAACACAAGTTGCTTGTAATTAAGATGGAAGTCTTACCCTGTGCATTAATTTTTACAACTGCTATAACAGGGTAACACAAACCTGCTTGTTTAAAATTGTGAGACAATTGTCTCACAGTTCTGGAAGCTAAACCCCAGGATCAGGGTGTTGTCAGGGTTTGTTTTCTCTTATGGCTTTGGAGGAGAATCTTTTCCATGCCTCTCTCCTAGTTTCTGGTGAATTTCTGAATATCAAAAGTCTTTGATATTTGTTAGTTTCTGAGGCATCACCACAGTTTCTTTCATCTTCACGTGGTGTTCTCCCATGTGCTTGTCCATGTCCAAATTTCCCCCTTTGTAAGAAATGGGTCATACCGAATTGGGGTCCCACTCTCTCTCAGTATTACCTCAACTTTACTAATTATGTGTGCAATGAACTTATTTAGAAATAAGGTCACATCCTGAGGTGCTGAGGGTTAGGACTTCAGTATAAATTTTGGGAAGACATAATTTTACACATAGCATTCTGTCTGAAGAAATCAGTATGGGTTAGTTCTTCTGCCATGGAACAGAAAAAGGGCTTAGAAAAGCCTGTCAAACACTAGCTATGGTGATAATATACTGGACCAAGAATATCAACTCTCAACGCAAATTCTCTAGTCTGAATAGTAGTTATACCATCATCTTGGAAATGGTTATCCCACATGGTTTTAATCATATTTAACAAGAAACCTATGACTATAATTTACCTGTCCACTTTAAGATTTCTTTATTTAAATACTTTACATGTTTTATTTAATTTAATGTTTACAACAATCATATAAGTAAATACTAACATCAACATTTTTCAGATAAGCTTGAGGTCACTTGACTGAAGTCTCTCAGCTTGAACAATCCAGAATGGTGAAGCCAGAATAAAATCTAAGATCTGACACAGTGAGAGAAGGTCTTATCTAGGGATCCTAGTATTGTATCATCTTGGCTTTTTAACTTTTTGTTGATTTGTTTAATTTATGAAACTGATAATCTCAAGTGCACATCAATATGCCTAATTAATTAAATACTAGATTGTCCTGGGCTGATCAATGCATTATGCTATCAACTTCTGTTTCCAACTCTAAAGTCTGACATTCGCCTATAACCTCATCTTCTGCTCATTTTCTTTAAAATTCACAAGAACTAACAGACTGTAGAGTTACTCCCAGTGAGATTTAGCTAAAGAATCCTCCCCTTTCCTAAATATAATTTTTGTTTTTATTTATTTACTTATTTATGGGTTGTGGAATTTTAGTTCCCCAACCGGAGATTGAACCCAGGTGCCAGCAGTGAGATTGCCAAGTCCTCCCACTGGACCATCAGGGAATTCCCATGCACTTTTATTTTTTAAAAAAGCATTCCTATGTGGTGAATATAGAGAGAATATTCAATATTGAATACATGATGACTATCCCGAATTGGCAGGGAAAACTAACAAGAAGCTGTGGAAGTCTGCCGTAGGAATTAGTGTTTGATCTTAGCACTACCTGAGAAATCATATATTGGAGAGAACATTCTTCTCCTTCATTCAGTCAGTTCAGTCACTCAGTCATGTCCGACTCTGTCACCCCAGGACTGCAGCATACCAGGCTTCCCTGTCCATCACCAACTCATGGAGCTTGCTCAGTCTCATGTCCATCGAGTTGGTGATGCCATCCAACAGTCTCATCCCCTGTCATCCCCTTCTCCTTCATTCACTGGGAGATAAACAGGCAGCAAACAGAACTACATTTTAAAGCAGATGGAGTTGGAGGCCTGAAAGATTAGCATAGCTGCAGCAATCAGAAATGGAAACTTAAATTGTTTTTCTTTTCACAGATTACTTACTAATGAATGTAATTCCTTACATTTAGTCAGAGCAAAATTGCCTTTATTGGACCAGATAAACTTCCCAGGTAAACCTGTTATCTTTAAGGATGATTAGATATCTGTGGTCAGAGTGGGTGTATGTTTGCTGATGTTTTACCATTTATAATGTAGTTTAAAACCTTCAATTACATTTCAAGCCAATATACTCTTTTCTCATCCTCCTATAATTGGGCTTCAGAGACTTGAGATTCAAATTGTCTTACATATAAAATTATAAGTGGACAATTTATGGATGTTAAACAGGAAGCTCTTGATGCTCAGTATGATGGAAAAGTGGAAAGAAAAGTGTCTGTGATGTGCACTTGATCTTATATAAATGAGTTCCTTTGATCCCTTCATTAGTGTTTGAAATGAATATGCTTAAGATTTATCACATTCATGAGAATATTGGTGTTAGGAGACATTGAGTTGATCAAGGTCTAGGAACTTAGATCATAGGTAGGAGCAGGAGATATCATAATATTACTCTTAAACTCTTTATAGGATAGCACATCCCCTTAAAGAGCATTTAAATTCTTTGCCAGATATATTACAGCACGATGTTCACAAAAAGTCTGTTTTACAATAATCGATTCTACCAATTCGTATAGGTATATTCCCCTCCTTCTCTCTCATCCTACTTCTTTTTGTTGTTTTCCTCTTCCTTCTGTCTTTCCCTCCAACATTTTTACCAGACACCACAATGAACCAAATCATGTTTGATTTGAAAGGTGCCACTGGTTCATTGATCTATAATTCTCAGTTAATGACAGTTGACTCTAGGAGTCTCAGACTTCAGAGATGAGAGACCTGGGCCTATATTGGGTAAGCTAGGAAATCACATCCTCATGAGACTTAGAAAGACGGTATAAAACTGGTGGAGAATAGGAAAGTTCATATTATAGCTTACAGTCCAGCCACCTCGAAATGGACCAACATGGCCAGTCCTTCTTTCCGTGGGGGAATTTTATTACCCTAATTGTAGCTAGTATTGCAAACTTAAGTCTTGCATATAAAGTAACATTGATCATTTAATCAACACTCTTGGTCAGGTAGTATTCTCTTTAGAAATCAGATGGAAATAACAGAGATTAAATTTAGGGATGTAGCCACTGGGCATTCTGTTACCCTATGTCTCTGATGTCAGATTTTACACAGTTTTAAATATTGGATAATCCCATGGACAGAGGAGCCTGGTGGGCTACAGTCCTTTGGGTCACAGAGTCAGACACCACTGAGCGATTGAGTATACATGCACACACATGCGTTTGAATGTTAATTAGAAATCAGTTTCTTCATATATTCATGATATACTTTTAATTAATTACAATTCTTTGCTTTCTTCATTCATTTCTTTCTCTAAGCCAAACATGAATTGATTCAGCATTTTTTCCTAGCCTAGTGGTAGGCTCTGCAGTTACAGAAAAGAAAAATAAAGATCACTGTTCTCTGAATTCCATTCAGACTTTGGCAGGAGTATGTTTTGCTATATATGCAGATTACATCATAAGAAATGCCAGGCTAGATGACTCATAAGCTGGAATCAAGATTGCTGGATTCCACTGACTGCTGAAATATCAACAACTTAAGATGTGCAGATGATACTACTTTAATGGCAGAGAGTGAAGAGGAAATAAAGAGCGTCTTGATGAATGTGAAAAAGGAGAGTGAAAAAGCTGGCTTAAAACTCAACATTCAGAAAAATAAGATCATGGCATCCGGTCCCATCAGTTCAGTTCAGTTCAGTTCAGTCACTCAGTCGTGTCCAACTCTTTGTGACCCCATGAATCACATCATGCCAGGCCTCCTTGTCCATCACCAGAGTGGAGTCCCGGAGTCCACTCAAACCCATGTCCATCAAGTCGATGATGCCATCCAACTATCTCATCTTCTGTTGTCTCCTTCTCCTCCTGCCCTCAATCTTTCCCAGCATCAGGGTCTTTTCCAATGAGTCAGCTCTTCACATCAGGTGGCCAAAGTATTGGAGCTTCAGCCTCAACATCAGTCCTTCCAATGAACACCCAGGATTGATCTCCTTTAGAATGGACTGGTTGGATCTCCTTGCAGTCCAAGGGACTCTCAAGAGTCTTCTCTAACACCACAGTTCAAAACCTCAATTTCTTCAGTGTTCAGCTTTCTTTATAGTCCAACTCTCACATCCATACATGACCACCAGAAAAACCGTAGCCTTGACTAGATGGACCTTAGTCATCAAAGTAATGTCTCTGCTATTTTAATATGCTATCTAGTTTGGTCATAACTTCCCTTTCAAGGAGTAAGCATCTTTTAATTTCATTGCTGCAATCACCATCTGCAGTGATTTTGGAGACCAGAAAAATAAAGTCACCCATTGTTTCCACTGTTTCCCCATCTATTTCCCATGAAATGATGGGACTGAATGCAATGATCTTCGTTTTCTGAATGTTGAGCTTTAAGCCAACTTTTTCACTTTCACTTCATCAAGAGGCTCTTTGGTTCTTCTTCACTTTCAGCCATAGTGTGGTGTCATGTGCATATCTGAGGTTATTGATATTTCTCCTGGCAATCTTGATTCCAGCTTGTGCTTTCTCCAGCCCAGCATTGCTCATGATGTACTCTGCATATAAGTTAAATAAGCAGGGTTACAATATACAGCCTTGACGTACTCCTTTTCCTATTTGGAACCAGTCTGTTGTTCCATGTCCAGTTCTAACTGTTGCTTCCTGACCTGCATACAGGTTTCTCAAGAGGCAGGTCAGGTGGTCTTGTATTCCCATCTCTTTCAGAATTGTCCACAGTTTATTGTAATCCACACAGTCAAATGCTTTGGCATAGTCAATAAAGCAGAAATAGATGTTTTTCTGGAACTCTTTTGCTTTTTTAATGATCCATCTGGTCCCATCTCTTCACAGCAAATAGATGGGGAACATACACTGTCAGATTTCATATTCTTGGGCTCCAAAATCAATGCAGGTGGTGACTGCAGCCATGAAATTTAAAGACACTTACTCTTTGGAAGGACAGCTATGACAAACCTAGACAGTTAAAAAGCAGAGACGTAACTTTGCTGGCAAAGGTCCATTTAGTGAAAGCTATGGTTTCTCCGGTAGTCATGTATGAATGTAAGAGTTGGACCATAAAGAAGGCTGAGTGCCAAAGAATAGCTTCTTTTGAATAGTGGTGCTGGAGATGACTCTTGAATCCCTTGGACAGCAAGGAGATCAAGCCAGTTAATCCTAAAGGAAGTCAACCCTGAATATTCATTGGAAGGACTGATGCTGAGGCTGAAGCTCCAATATTTTGGCCACCTGAGGAAAAGAGCTAACTAATTGGAAAAGACACTGATGCTGGGAAAAACTGAGGGCAAGTGGAGGAGAAGCAACAGAGGATGAAATGATTGGATGGCATCACTGACTCAATGGACATGAGTTTGCGCAAACTCAGAGATAGTGATGACACATCAGCCTGGCATGCTGCAATTCATGGGTCACAAAGAGTCAGAAAAACAACTCACTAAGTCACAAAAACGACAGTGACTGAACAACAACAACAACGTGTTTAGATATATTTTTACATTCTCTCTTTGACTTTCACCAACAAGCATACCAATAGATATTAATAGAGCACAATTATCAGCATATTAAATGAAAGTCAACACTTTAACATGCTTACCATCTAGAATTTCAATATTAAATTGTTTATCAATGTAATAAATTACATAACATAGTACTTGTAGGGCTTCCCAGGTGGCGCTAGTGATAAAGAACCACTGGAGATGTAAAAGACATGGGTTCAATCCCTTGGTTAGGAAGATCTCGTGGAGAAGGGCATGGCAACCCACTTCAGTATTCTTGCCTGAAGAATCCCATGGACAGAGGGGCCCCATGGATGGGCTACAGTCCATAGGATCACAAAAAGTCAGACATGACTGAAGCAACATAACACACACATAATATTTACGATTTAAAAATGCATAGCCATCTACCATTCTGATTTAAGTATTGAACCAAAGGACTTTTTAAGGTAAAGTTCCAAGACATCCCTTAAAAAATCTTGAGAGGAATCTGAAATAAGTTTATTGTCATCCTGAGACAGAGCAGTGCTGAACCTTGTCGAAATTCAAACCCATCCAACTATCTTTCAGCCTTTCATTTCAGAACTTGATTTTGCATTCAATATAATCTCTTGGTATCTAAAGCTCTGTCAAACTAAACAGCTCTGTTTTATGCACATGTTTTGAAAAGCCTCACAGACTTTCTGTCTGCACATACAGTATATCTTTAAAATAGTATAACCTTGAAGCAGCATTGAACTACTGTTTTCATAAAAGGAAAACTAGAAATCAGTGAAGCTTACATATTTGCTGTCTTTACAGAAAAAGAAATGCACTCCTTCCCTTATTTTCACCTTGTAGCAGAGTTCTGCCATTTTGAGACTACAAACATAATTCTCTTTTTTTCAAGTAATTCAGATATGGGTTTGCTTCATTCCTCAACTTGAGAGTTTTTCCAACCACAAAGTAAATGTTTTCTCCAAGAACTGGAACTGTGGGACACACATTTTACCTATTCTTTGTAGCCCAGAACTCTAGTGAATATTGTAGGTAACCTATAAACTCAAAGACTAGTAACAACATAGAGACTACTCCAGAGTTTGAGCTTAAAAGACAGAGTGTAGACTCTAGTGATAGGGAATCTTTCATGATTTACTTTATGTTATATCATGATCTTATCTATATTTGTTTCTTATTCTTAAACTCTTCGTAGAGTAGCATATATCTTGTATATTAAACTAATTTTATTTATGAACTTACATTTATAAATCACTATTAATAAAAAATCATGTTTTGTAGTGGTTGATCCAAGCAATTTATATATGTACATTTCCTTCTTTTCCTCTTTCTTCCCATTTTCATTCTCCTCCCTACTTCAATTACTCTCATTAGAACTCTAGTGAATATTGTAGGTAACCTATAAACTCAAAGACTAGTAACAACATAGAGACTACTCCAGAGTTTGAGCTTAAAAGACAGAGTGTAGACTCTAGTGATAGGGAATCTTTCATGATTTACTTTATGTTATATCATGATCTTATCTATATTTGTTTCTTATTCTTAAACTCTTCGTAGAGTAGCATATATCTTGTATATTAAACTAATTTTATTTATGAACTTACATTTATAAATCACTATTAATAAAAAATCATGTTTTTAGTGGTTGATCCAAGCAATTTATATATGTACATTTCCTTCTTTTCCTCTTTCTTCCCATTTTCATTCTCCTCCCTACTTCAATTACTCTCATTCTTCTTCCTTGACTTCCCTCTGCCTTCCTTCTTTCTTTCTATCCAACAAATGTATTGTGCACCACAATAATCCAGATCATGTAACAGTTCCATGGAAAACAAGTCCATTGATCTGTAATTACATTTGCAGCTTGATTGCTGACTCATCCCAGGGGTCCCAGGGCTTCAGAGATCAGAGACTTGGGACTATATAAACTTTTAAAAGTTTAGAAATCTAATTTTTATTCCCTACCTGTTTCTATGATGGATTTCCTTCTAGAGAAGTAAATGTCTCTTAGTTTGTTCTATCCTTTGTACTTAGTACTGCATGTATGGATATAAATTCTATAAATGCTACATGAAATTCTGAATCTGATGCATTCATGCTTGCACTGAAAATTTGATCAAAGGAAGAATATTATAAGGGCCAGGATTGTGGACCTCAAGGGGTTCGGTGCTTAAATGCTGCACATTCCATTTTAACCTGGTGATGCCACATGTTTTTAATTAACATTCAGCAGAAGACTTTACTAGGCTTAGCAGTAATTCATGCTGTGAGCTCATAAATAATACTACAGGCATTGCTTAATAATAAATAACATGTCATCAGGAATAAAAAAGACCAACATAGAAGGGGCAAAGAAGAGTAGCATCCTAAAAAACGACATTTTCCATGGTTCTACCATAATTTAAGTGCTTACCCATGATAAGTAAATTGTCTTGGTTTATTTAGCTCATAGATAACCAGACAAGTATTCAAAACCTTAAATTTTAGAAATTGTGCTACAAGTCTATATGCACTTCAGTCTACTATAAATCTTTTTCATTGAAATGAAACTTCCATTTGCTCCATGCTGATACACTTTTATATTATGTATATATTCCAAATGGGAAAAGGAGTACGTCAAGGCTGTGTATTGTCACCCTGCTTATTCAACTTATATGCAGAGTACATCATGAGAAACACTGGACAGGAAGAAACACAAGCTGAAATCAAGATTGCCAGGAAAAATATCAATAACCTCAGATATGCAGATGACACAGTCCTTATGGCAGAAAGTGAAGAGGAACTAAAAAGCCTCTTGATGAAAGTGAAAGAGGAGAGTGAAAAAGTTGGCTTAAAGCTCAACATTCAGAAAACGATCATGGCATCCGGTCCCATTACTTCATGGGAAATAGATGAGGAAACAGTAGAAACAGTGTCAGATTTTATTTTGGGGGGCTCCAAAATCACTGCAGATGGTGACTGCAGCCATGAAATTAAAAGATGCTTACTCCTTGGAAGAAAAGTTATGACCAACCTAGATAGCATATTCAAAAGCAGAGACATTACTCTGCCAACTAAGGTCCGTCTAGTCAAGGCTATGGTTTTTCCAGTGGTCATGTATGGATGTGAGAGTTGGACTGTGAAGAAGGCTGAGTGCTGTAGAATTGATGCTTTTGAACTGTGGTGTTGGAGAAGACTCTTGAGAGTCCTTTGGACTGCAAGGAGATCCAACCAGTCCATTCTAAAGGAGATTAGCCCTGGGATTTCTTTGGAAGGAATGATGCTGAAGCTGAAACTCCAGTACTTTGGCCACCTAATGCAAAGAGTTGACTCATTGGAAAAGACTCTGATGCTGGGAGGGATTGGGGGCAGGAAGAGAAGGGGATGACAGAGGATGAGATGACTGGATGGCATCTCTGGCTCAATGGACATGAGTCTGAGTGAACTCCTGGAGTTGGTGATGAACAGGGAAGCCTGGCATGTTGCGATTCATGGAGTCGCAAAGAATCAGACATGATGAGCTACTGAACTGAACTGAACTGATGGATATATTAGTGATGCAAGAGAATGAGGCAACATGATATAGTTGGATAAGTATTGGAATTAGGCAAATTTGCACTGAATTCTCTTTACCATCATGGAGACTCAAGCCAGCAGTGCCAATAAGTCATGCCCACAACAAAATGTAATATAATGTCAAAAGTAACACATTTTTAATATCATATGACTATTAAGGCAATAAATGTTTAGTTACTTTGCATTAATATACATAAATTTATATAGTACAATCAGCCTAAGCAAGATATTTATGTCTTTTTAAAGTCCACTTGGAAGTGTTATGTTATATAGAACATTATGCAATTTTGAAATATTCTAAATAAAAATTCTAAAATATTTAATGACATAGAACAATCCTACTACAACATAATTTATTTAGCTTTACTTCCTAGAATGGAGGATATGTTTTTAAAATGTGTCTAAGTGGGACATAAATATTTCTGATTAAACAGTTTGTTGAACAGGGTCTATCTTCTATCTTAAAGGTATTAAACTTCATGCTTTACATCCTGTCTGTTGAATAACTGGAAGAAGAAGAAGAGGAATACATTCATTTTGAAATGTTTTAGTGATTTAGTTCATTCCTTCCTCTCTTCACTTCCTGTACTGCCCTTAACAAATCTAAGTGCAATACTGAGTGTGTTTTCCTATCAGAGGTTGCAAACTGGCTCCTGGAGGACCCCGGATGGTTCACAGATGTATTTTGTTTAACTCATACAATGTTGGCCTACATCATATTTTTATTTTATTCCTAATTATAACTGGAGGAATTTACTCATATGTGAGTAATTGAGTTCACTCAAAATAATATCAGAAAAAGTTCAAACCAGTGGATCTTTTTTCAAACATTGTGGTTATTGGCTGGTTGAGGTCACCTTCCCTGTAGTTCACCACAGTCCCCACCATTCCCTATTGCATCCTAAGACTGAGGTCCAATGTCAACTGCTATATAGCAGAGCACTTGTGCTATTGTTTTTTTTTATTGTTGAATGAGAAGAAAAATTAAATATTTCTTACAATCCTGCCTCTATCTTATACAAAACCAACACTGCATATTTATACAGTCATCCTTTGAAATGCATGGCAGATTGGTTCTAGGACACTCTACAGATACCAAAATTCAGAGGTGCTTAAATCTCTTATGTAAAATGTGTAGTCAGCACCTGAATCCATGGATTCTACTTCTGCAGATACAGAGGTCAACTGTATTATTGTATGCTTTTCTCTAAAATTATATGATTTTAGGACTCCCGTCAATCACTGGATAATTAATCCAGTATAGTGAAAAGAATCAAGCAGATTTAAAGTCTGACAGATCTGGGTTCAAATCTGAGTTTACCACTCACTGATGGCTCAATAGTACAATCAACCCTTGAACAACAGGACACTGGAATATGTAGAAATCCACTTACACATGGATTTCTCCCCCCCAGTAAATACATACTACTGTACTGCGCCATCCAGTTTGGTTGAATGCAAGTTCTAGGACACTCTACAGATACCCAAATTCAGAGGTGCTTAAATCTCTTATGTAAAATGTGTAGTCAGCACCTGAATCCATGGATTCTACTTCTGCAGATACAGAGGTCAACTGTATTATTGTATGCTTTTCTCTAAAATTATATGATTTTAGGACTCCCGTCAATCACTGGATAATTAATCCAGTATAGTGAAAAGAATCAAGCAGATTTAAAGTCTGACAGATCTGGGTTCAAATCTGAGTTTACCACTCACTGATGGCTCAATAGTACAATCAACCCTTGAACAACAGGACACTGGAATATGTAGAAATCCACTTACACATGGATTTCTCCCCCCAAGTAAATACATACTACTGTACTGCGCCATCCAGTTTGGTTGAATGCATATGCAGAGCCATGGATATAGAGTATGTGTATACTGTAAAGTTAGGCATGGATTTTCTACTGGACAGAGTGAGTTGACATTACTAACCTCTATATTATTTAAAGATTAACCGGATACTAATTAAGTGGAGTGACTTATTGTTTCCAGGCCTTTGGGTTATCTACAAGAAGGTACTCAAAGTATGTTTATATTTTTAAAGAAATGTATTTAAAGTATTTATAGAAATTAAAGACATTTCAAAAAGGGTGTTTAGGAGAAATAAATGATACAATGATTATATAATATATTTGGTGCAGAGCAGATATTGCATGTACATATAATCTCCATGCAATGATGAGATACATTTCTTCATGGACTCATGTAATTTTTGTGTTTCTCAGTATGATAAGGAAGTATAGTAGTCCTTCTTCCTCCTCAGGCCTTAGTGGGGAACTAGGAATCATTAATTGCAGTCCTCAAGTACAGTTGCAAATATTGCTGCTTCTAAATTCCTTAGGCAACATAGAGGTTGCTTCTGTGACATGCAATCTATTCATTTTTTTTTCTTTTTTTAAATTTTATTTTCACTTTATTCTACTTTACAATACTGTATTGGTTTTGCCATACATTGACATGAATCTGCCACAGGTGTATACGAGCTCCCAATCCTGAATCCCTCTCCCACCTCCCACCCCATATCATCTCTCTGGGTCATCCCGTGCACCAGCCTCAAGCATCCTGTATCCTGTATCAGACATGGACTGGCCCTTCGTTGCTTACATGATAGTATACATGTTTCAATGCCATTCTCCCAAATCATCCCACCCTCTCCCTCTCCCTCAGAGGCCAAAAGTCCATTCTATACCTCTGTGTCTCTTTTGTTGTCTCACATACAGAGTCATCATTACTATCTTTCTAAATTCCATATATATGTGTCAGTATACTGTATTGGTGTTTTCTTTCTGGCTTATTTCATTCTGTATAATCGGCTCCAGTTTCATCCATCTCATTAGAACTGATTCAAATGTATTCTTTTTAATGGCTGAGTAATACTCCATTGTGTATATGCACCACAGCTTTCTTATCCATTCATCTGCTGGACATCTAGATTGTTTCCATGTCCTGGCTATTATAAACAATGCTGCAGTGAACACTGGGGTACATGTGTCTTTTTCAATTCTGGTTTCCTCGGTGTGTATGCCCAGCAGTGGGATTGTTGGGTCATAAGGCAGTTTTAAAATCTGTCTTCAGATTATGTTGCAAGAAAGGGGATCCCCTTCCAGGGCCCCAAACTGGGCTCTTGTCTAACAATCATAAATGAATTGTCTGAGGAGATACATGTGCTGACATAGCAAGATATTTTATTGGGAAAGGGTACCTGGGTGGAGAGCAGAAAGGTAAGGAAACCCAGAACAGCTCTACCACGTAGCTTGCAATGTTGGGTTTTGTGATGGAATTAGTTTCTGGGTTGTCTTTAGCCAATCATTCTGACTCAGAGTCCTTCCTGGTGGTGCACACCGTGTTCAGCTAAAATGGATGCCAGAGAGAAGGATTTTGGGAGGTGGTTGGACATGTGGTGTCTCCTTTTGACCTTTCTGGACCTCTTCTGGTTGGTGGTAGCTTGTTAGTTTCATGTTCCTTATCAGGACCTCCTGTCGTAAAATATCTCATGCAAATTGTTACTATGGTACCTGGCCAGGGTGGTCGGTTTTAGACAGTGTGCTTTCCCTAACAATTAGAGCAGATCATCTAAAATTCTAAATACTGTATCATTAGCTATGTCCCCTCCTTGTCATGTTTAATTAATAACGTATATTTTAGTTTTATTTCTTCCACCTACACTGAAGAAAAATCCCTATGCAACTATGGTGATTACTATAAACATGTTGTGAAGACGACTGTATTTTCTTACTATTTTTTAATGTATAAAAAGAATTTCATGTATATATCCCTGATTCTATTTCAGTTTTGGAAATACCTATTCTTTGGTGGGGGAAATACCTATTCTCCTTTTTTTTTAGTTTCAATGCCATTCTCCCAAATCATCCCACCCTCTCCCTCTCCCTCAGAGGCCAAAAGTCCATTCTATACCTCTGTGTCTCTTTTGTTGTCTCACATACAGAGTCATCATTACTATCTTTCTAAATTCCATATATATGTGTCAGTATACTGTATTGGTGTTTTCTTTCTGGCTTATTTCATTCTGTATAATCGGCTCCAGTTTCATCCATCTCATTAGAACTGATTCAAATGTATTCTTTTTAATGGCTGAGTAATACTCCATTGTGTATATGCACCACAGCTTTCTTATCCATTCATCTGCTGGACATCTAGATTGTTTCCATGTCCTGGCTATTATAAACAATGCTGCAGTGAACACTGGGGTACATGTGTCTTTTTCAATTCTGGTTTCCTCGGTGTGTATGCCCAGCAGTGGGATTGTTGGGTCATAAGGCAGTTTTAAAATCTGTCTTCAGATTATGTTGCAAGAAAGGGGATCCCCTTCCAGGGCCCCAAACTGGGCTCTTGTCTAACAATCATAAATGAATTGTCTGAGGAGATACATGTGCTGACATAGCAAGATATTTTATTGGGAAAGGGTACCTGGGTGGAGAGCAGAAAGGTAAGGAAACCCAGAACAGCTCTACCACGTAGCTTGCAATGTTGGGTTTTGTGATGGAATTAGTTTCTGGGTTGTCTTTAGCCAATCATTCTGACTCAGAGTCCTTCCTGGTGGTGCACACCGTGTTCAGCTAAAATGGATGCCAGAGAGAAGGATTCTGGGAGGTGGTTGGACATGTGGTGTCTCCTTTTGACCTTTCTGGACCTCTTCTGGTTGGTGGTAGCTTGTTAGTTTCATGTTCCTTATCAGGACCTCCTGTCGTAAAATATCTCATGCAAATTGTTACTATGGTACCTGGCCAGGGTGGTCGGTTTTAGACAGTGTGCTTTCCCTAACAATTAGAGCAGATCATCTAAAATTCTAAATACTGTATCATTAGCTATGTCCCCTCCTTGTCATGTTTAATTAATAACGTATATTTTAATTTTATTTCTTCCACCTACACTGAAGAAAAATCCCTATGCAACTATGGTGATTACTATAAACATGTTGTGAAGACGACTGTATTTTCTTACTATTTTTTAATGTATAAAAAGAATTTCATGTATATATCCCTGATTCTATTTCAGTTTTGGAAATACCTATTCTTTGGTGGGGGAAATACCTATTCTCCTTTTTTTTTTCTTTTTTTTAACAGTATGAGTTTAGTGAAAAAAATATAATGAAATATCCTATTTTCTGACCTCCTAAGAGGGTCTGAAGATTCCCCTCACCCTGACAAAACTTCAGACAGACTTCTTTCTGACTCTAGGCCCCTGACCTTTCTTTTCTTGGAGCATTTACTTTAGAAAACTTGCAATTGTAAATTCTTTCTCTGCCCCTTTGAAATGTATGTAATTCTTTCCCAGCTTCCAGCCAGTTTTACAGCCCAGGAAATGTCTTTTTTTTTTCAGAGACCTGAAAATCATCTCTTTAAATTGTAAACATACAAGGAAATAACAACTCTATCTTCCAGTCTCTGTAGGAGGTTGGAGCCTAATTCCTAAGCCAATTAACAACACAGATGGCCTAATCACAGAGAAAACACTTGCAGACTCAGGAATAATTCAATGTTCTCCACACATCCCCTTGATCAATTTGTGCCCCAGTGTCCTCTGGTTCTTTCCGCTAGATCATTACAGTCCTTAAACACTCTCCCACTTTTTGTTTCAGCAGAGATGAGTTCACTCTCTCTCCCCTATTGCAATAACTTGAAGAAAATCTTCCTTAATTTTTAACTTTATCCAGTGTAACTTTTGCCTTGATAAGTTTTTGAACTGCTACTTGATTAAGTCAAATTTGATACTTCCTTCTAAGAATAATGCTGTGTGTTGTATACCATTTTCAATTATATATTTATAATATTTTGTTTTAAAATTTTTTTAAAAATTCCTTAAAGATTTCATATTTAACTTTGTTATGTTTTAGTGTATTTATTTTCTAAACAGCAAATTAAGTATGTTTTGGAAGATAGAAGGAAGAAACATTAGTTTCTTTGGATCATTTTCAGTTGTTACAGTAGAATGCTAATGGCATTATGGAGTCAAGCAGACCTTAGTGAGAAATATTTTTACACAAGGTTATAGAAATTTATGGATATGTTGCAGGAAGGAGGACCCCCTTCCAGGGCCCTAAACTGGGATCTTGTCTAACACTCAGAAATGAATTGTCCGAGGAGACACATGTACTGAGATTTTATTGGGAAAGGGCACCCAGGTGGAGAGCCATAGGGTAAGGGAACCCAGGAGAACTGCTTTGCCGCATGGCTTGCAGTCTTGGGTTTTATGGTGATGTGATTAGTTTCCGGGTGGTCTTTGGCCACTCATTCTAATTCAGAGTCTTTCCCGGTGGCGCAGGCATCACTCAGCCAAGATGGATGCTAGTGAGAGGGATTCTGAGAAGTGGATGGACCCTCAGTGTCTCCTTTTGACCTTTCCTGAACTCTTCTGGCTGGTGGTGGCTTATTAGTTCCATATTCCTTATCAAGATCTCCTGTCATAAAACAGCTCATGCAAATGGTTACTATGGTGCCTGGTCAGGGTGGGCAGTTTCAATCAGTGTGCTTCCCCTAAAAGATATGGCTAATAATGTAGGATAGCAACACAGAACACTCTCAGAAAGGATCAATTTGTCATAGTTTCCTATAGATATAAGCAGCTGTAGATAATTCCTCTTGTTCAGAAGAGAGAATGTGGAAAGTCTTTCTTTTGGTGTTTTTGTTTTGTCTTTTCCTTTTAATATTCCTGACATTAACTCCTGACTGTTCCATGACATTGGGCTCACGTGTACTTACTCTTTAGAGGAAAATCAGTTCAGTTCAGTTGCTCAGTCGTGTCCGACTCTTTGCGACCTCATGAATCGCAGCACGCCAGGCCTCCCTATTCATTGCCATCTCACGGAGTTCACTTAGACTCACGTCTATTGAGTCCGTCTGTTGCCAAAAAAGCCTTCACTTTTCATACAAGATTAAGTGAGGTGAAATTTCCTTAAAGTGTCCCTTACCAGATCCATGATTCAGCCAGTCCAAAGTCCATTCCTATATCTTGGGTCATATTCTGTATCATTAAACAAATTAAAAAAACTGAAAAAGCTTATGATTTTGTGCATTCAATTTTGATAAATATAATTTATTTGATGGGTTTGTCCTGTAAAATATATTTGTTAAAGAAAGGTACTTTTAATAGAGGCAAACAAAATCAACTGTAAGTATTTTGTGGGTAAAATATTAATACATTTTAATATAAAAGTTGCACATAGAATCTTTTCCATTGAGCATATTGGCTGTCTATAGACATGTGCTTCAGCGTTTACATAGGGAAGCACTGTGGCTGCTCATTTCGTCCTTTGAGAGACCTCTGCAAGGAGTATAGCTGTCTCACAGCTTCCAACTACCACACCTAGTGATCTGGTGTGGCATTCATGCTGAGGCATATTCTCTCTGAGATCAATCCATATGCGATGTGTTGAATTATGCTAAGTCCCTATTTTGAAACTCTAGCCCCCAAAGTATGATTGAATTTTGAGATAGGGCTATAAGGAAGTAATTAAGGCTAAATGAGGCAATGAGGGAGAGGCCCTGTCCAATAGGATCAGGGTCCTTATGAAAAGAGATACCAGAGAGGTTAGTTTTTCTCTTCCTTTGCCATGTGGGGAAAATCAAAATAGTGGGTGTTTGCAAGCCAAAAAGAGGATTCTCAGTACAAATCAAGTTGGCTGGCACATCAATTTTGGACTTTCAGAACTGTTAGAAGCAAATGCTCATTATTTAAGTCACCCAGTTTGTAATATTATATTATAACAGCAGAATCAGACTAAGACACCAGCCCATAACTGAGCCTACTAGGGATGCTAAAGCTGGGTCCTTTCCACTCAATGCAGTCTTTGACTGGAGGCTTTCCAGAAGCCTGGTCTAGACTTTACCAGATCTGTGCTCTTTCTACACTATTTTTCTTCTTTTGAGTTCTCCTTTCACAGGTGTTAGACCTGTATAACGTGCTAGAGCCTCTCCCTAACTACTCCTGGTCTTTTCCCCCTTTATCCTCCACGAATCTCTTGCATGTGTGAATATGAGAGAGAGTCGGACCCTAAAGAAGGCTAAGCACTGAAGGATTGATGCTTTTGATCCATGGTGTTGGAGAATACTCTTGAGAGTCCCTTGGGCAGCAAGGAGAATCAAACCAGTCAACTCTAAAGGAAATCAACTCTGCATAGTCACTGGAAGGACTGATGCTGAAGCTGAAGCTCTAATACTTTGGCACCCTGATGTGAAGAGCTGACTCTTTGGAAAATACCGTGATGCTGGGAAAGACTGAAAAGCCAGAAGAAGGGGGGAAGAGAGGATAAGATTGCTGGATAGCATCACCAACTTAATGGACATGAGTTTAAGCAAACTCCAGAATATAGTAAAGGACAGGGAACCCTGAAGTGCTGCCATCCATGAGGTCACAAAGATTTGGACACAACTTGGCAACAGAACAACAACAATAAATATATATATGGCTACATTAATGTATCTTTTCAACTTAAACCTTTACCTACTTTTTTTTTATACCAGAGTAGTGGTAGTAATCAAACAGAAATAATAGCCAACAATAAGGAAGATATGGAAATCACCTGCTCAGTTGTGTCCATCTCTTTGTGACCCATGGACTTGTAGCCCACCAGGCCCATGGGGATTCTCCAGGCAAGAATACTGAAATAGGTTGCCAAGCTCTTCTTCAAGATATCTTGCCAACCTCATAGATCACACCCAAGTCTCTTGCATTGCAGGTAGATTCTTTATCATCTAAGCCACCAGGGAAGCCCATGCTACTGATAGGTTAAGTAGAATAACTCAAATTGGCCATTGAAATTAACAACATAGAGCCATTGTTGACCCTGTTTTTCAAAGTTTCAGTGGAATATTGGGGACAATAGTTTTATATTCAAAGATTTCAAGTCATCTTGCTTATTTAACGTATATGCAGATTACATGCAAAATGCTGGCATGGATGAAACACAAGCTGGAATCAACGTTGCTAGGAGAAACATCAACAACCTCAAATATATGGATGATATCACTGTAATGGCAAAAATCAAAGAGGAACTAATGAGTCTCTTAAAGGTGCAAGAGGAGAGTGAGAAAGCTTACTTGAAACTCAATATTCAAAAAACTAAGATCATGGCATCCAGTCCCATCACTTCATGGCAAATAGATGGGAGAAAGCTGGAAACAATGACAGATTTTCTTTTTTTGGCTCCAAAATCACTGCAGTGACTGCAGTCATAAAATTAAAAGACACTTCCTTCTTGGAAGAAAAGCTATGACAAACCCAAGCAGCATATTAAAAAGCAGATACATCACTTTGTTGACCAAGATCTATACAGTCAAAGCTATGGTTTTTCCAGTATGTATGGATGTGAAAGTTGGATCATAAAGCAGGCTGAGCACCAAAGAACTGATGCTTTTGAACTGCAGTTCTGAAGAAGATCTTGAGTCCCTCAGGCAGCAAGGAAATCAAACCAGTAAATTCTAAAGGAAATCAACCTTGAATATTTATTGGAAGGACCAACTGAAGCTTCAGTACTTTGGCCACCTGATGCAACGAACTGACTCCTTGGAAAAGACCCTGATACTGGAAAGTTTGAAGGCAGGAAGAGAAGTGGACATCAGAGAATGAAATGGTTTGATGGCATCAACAACTCAGTGGACATGAGTTTGAGCACACTTCAGGAGATATTGAAGGACAGGAAAGCCTGGCATGCTTCAATTTATGGGGTCACAGAGTCAGACACAACTTAGGAACTGAACAACAACAATAAAATAAAATGTGTATAGAAAAATTAAAAACAGTGACTAATAACAAGCATTAGAAGGAATGTAAGAGTCAGTAAATGGAGATGGGTATTGTGAATGTATTTCTAATTTAAAATGGGAAAAAGAAAAGCATTCTTTTTTAAACATAAAAACTTTTGTTTCTGGGAGTGAGTCATTAGAGAGGGATCAATTGAAAAGGACAGTGATAAAGAATCAGATAGAAGGGAGGTTGTATAAATAGGAATCTGTGCTGTAGGAAGGATAGAGAACCTGTACTGTCTCCTGGGAGCTGAACATGGGAGAAGGTTGTCAAAAGGAAGTTTTCTTGCCTTGATTTAAACACATTTTTTCCCCTTGTATGTATACCTTAATTAGAGAGAACACCTGATGAGATATACCCTGTATAAAAACCCCAGTCAAAAATGGAGATAGGTAGCTACTTTCCCTTTTTTCTTTCCTCACTCTGCAGCCTTGTATTAAATCAAGGGGCTGATATTCATTTGTCTCCAGTTCCTTGCTCCTAAGTGCAGAACTACATAATGAAGTTTAATATATAATCCAAGAAGAGTGATACACCAGTGATTCATTCTTCATTTATTATTTTTATGTTCTTGCTCTATCTTCCTAATCATAAATATTTTACAGTGTATGTTTCAAATCTTACTTTGTTATGCATGCTCTTATATCCAATATAATAGATTAGAAAGAGATCTAGACTTACAACATCTGTGTTTGTGCTCTTCTGCCCCCACTGTTAGTGTGAACCATGGCAAGTCACTTGAGAATAAATCTATATTCAGATTAGGGCAGAGGCAAAAGAATTACATGGGAAAGGAGCGGGAGCCTGAAATAAACCATACTTGGAACTAATGCTATTTCTGGATCTTTCAGCAATATAGAAAAAGTAGTTTATTTCTTAGGGCAGTTTGAGTTGTGTGTTCCATAACTTGCAGCAATAAACATCCTAATTGATTCAGTTTAGCAATTCACAATGAAGGAAGAGCAGAATCACTTTCTTGGGCATCATTCTTTTGAATACAACCACTTTCAGACTCCCATATGAAAGTAAATTCCCTATTTGTTCCACAAGAGATTTGTTGCAGCGTTTTCTCTGCAAATGTACCAGATATGCATTTTCATTATGAGACTGATTTCTCATGCAAGTAGAGAAAAAAAGTTTATGTTATAATTCCATGTTAATAAGATTTATGTATGAAATAATTTATCACAGAATGTACAACATGTGTTTACAGAATATAGGCAGCCATGAATTGAATAACATAAAAATAGAAATTAGCAAGTCTGATTTTAACAACTCATGATAAATAATATCATTGTCATTCTTTATCATTAAAGAAAATTTTTCTACTGTAGTCTAATAAAGTATAAAATTTACTCAGCCCCTCATATGTACAAGGGCCTATGTTAAATATCTTCAGAGTTCAAAGGGAGAGTTTGTAGACATGTCTTCTCCCAAGATACCTAAAATCTACTCAGAAGATGAGGTGCTTACAAATTACAAGAGAGAAATCAGACCACATCTAGTTGGCTGTTAAATTAGGCCTTAACCTCTAATTCAGAGCAGAAAAATATCAGTAAAGACTGAATACATCAGTGAGAGACTTCCTGATTTTTGTTGGGTCATGGCCAAGAATTTTTTTTGTCTGTGTTTTTTTATTCAAACATAGTTGATTTACAATATTTCATGTGTATAGAAAAATGAGTCTGTTTTATATTTTTTCCTGATTCTTTGCCATGAGAGGTTATTGCAAGATATTGAGTATATTTCCCTATGCAATAAGTAAATCCTTGTTATTTATACCCTTTATATATGGTAGTGTGTATCTGTTAATCATGTGCATGCTAAGTCACTTCGTCATATTTGACTCTTAGTGACCCTATGGACCATAGCCCACCAGGCTCCTCTGTCTGTGGGATTCTCCAAGCAAGAACATTGGAGTGGGTTGCCCCACCCTCCTCCAGAGTATCTTCCCAATCCAGGGACTGAGCTTATGTCTCCTATATCTCCTGCACTGGCAGGTGGATTTACCACTAGCCTCTCCTAGGAAGCCCATATCTATAAGTCATACTCCTCATTTGTCCCTTTCCCACTTCGCCTTATGTAAATATGTTTGTTTTCTATCTGTGAGTCTACTTCTGTTTTGTAAATAAGTTCATTTGTATTATTTTTTTTAAATTCCATAAATAAGTAACATTGTATATTTGTATTTCTCTGTCTGACTTTCTTCACTTAGTAAAATCGTCTCCAAAAATGGTTTTCTACGAAAATATTAGGTCAAATGACATTCAATATCTTCAAGACTGAGAACCCTCATGGCCTGTAACCAGGGCTCCTATTCTTAAAACGAGTGTTTTGTCATTGTATTTATGATTGCATTTAGAAGTTTCCTTCATTAACTAATTATTTTCTGTCCATTTTATAGATTGTGGATATAAATCCAGCACATATTCATAGACACTTAACAATGTTAAAATAATGAACCAATTGGAATTTGATGCATTGTAAGAAAGGTGTTTTACATGGGTAAATTGACTTCTAGAAAGGCCTGTTGTTGAACTGGAAAGAGTTACAAACTTGGAATCAAAAAACTTTGGATTCGTTCTCACCTTTCTGATTTAATAGTTTTGTGGACTTGGTCTGTTTTTTTTTTTTTCCCCCGAGTTTTAGCTTTCTTGTACATAAAACACAGATAACAATAATATCTATAGCACCAAAATATTGGTTATAATTGGGTTTCCATCAAAAATATGGAATATGAAAATACTTGTAAGTCACATGCATTTATATGAATATTAGTTATTATTGCTGTTTGTCCTAGAAAGTTTCTAGATTTCTATATTAATAGCTGGGGTAAAAATTTATAAAACTTCTTTCTGGTGAAAGATAAATATAATAGAATCAAAGACTATAAAAACCTTGGTCACTGATGACTAACTTTTGTCCAAACTTGTCAAATTTGTAACAAAAAATTTTTTTTAATACTGTAAAGGAAATAAATGCCTTGGTCACCCAGTATTCGGGAAAAAGCTCCACACAAAGGCGCTTCTAAAGTATCAGCAGATGTTAAAGTTAGCTTGGGGGGTTCTGAAGATTATATAAGGAAAAACTTCACAAATGACAAAAGAAAGACATCTAACCATGTGGAAGAGTATAACACAAACTGTGACCTTCTCATTTCCAATTTTGTAGTCAGTTTCATTTGGTACTAATGTCAGGCAATGAAACCCTCAGATCTATTAGAACACATGTACACATGTGGCTGATTCATGTCAAATTATGGCAAAACCAATACAGTATTGTAAAGTAGAATTTAAAAAAAAGATTAAAAAAAAAGAACAAAAAGGAAATAGAGCCCCTGATCATATAACTCCTCAAACTGAATTTTAATATGTGTGCAATTCTGAAAACTTGGTTTAGAAGGATGAATCAACAGCCATATTCTTTCTATAAGGCAAATTTTTATAAATGGAGATTTTGAAGCATGAATTAACTAAACAAAAATTTAAAATCCTGATAACATGAGCAACTAAGTTCAAGAACAGTACAACTCTGTGTCTATTAGAACACATGTACACATGTGGCTGATTCATGTCAAATTATGGCAAAACCAATACAGTATTGTAAAGTAGAATTTAAAAAAAAGATTAAAAAAAAAGAACAAAAAGGAAATAGAGCCCCTGATCATATAACTCCTCAAACTGAATTTTAATATGTGTGCAATTCTGAAAACTTGGTTTAGAAGGATGAATCAACAGCCATATTCTTTCTATAAGGCAAATTTTTATAAATGGAGATTTTGAAGCATGAATTAACTAAACAAAAATTTACAATCCTGATAACATGAGCAACTAAGTTCAAGAACAGTACAACTCTGTGCTAAAGAGGTGTAGAAAATTACGTATGTGTCTTTCTGCTTATTGTTGCTAAATCTAAGAACCAAGTAACACTCATAAAAATTATAATGCATGACAATTTTAGTATCATCTTATTTTCATGCAAACTACTTTCATATGTAAAAGCAAGAAGGCACAGTGAAGATGATAGGAAATTTTTCATTCATACATCATGAACTATTGCTCTTTTTACAATAAAATGTGTTAATAAAGGAAAATTGATTTTCCCTGGAAAGAAGATATTTACTGTAATATTTCACTTAAACTGCAAAGAACAGTTAATGATCAATAATTCACTGGGAACCATTTTGAAGAATGTAAATGACTAATTTTCTTGTTGTGTTATTGTCCAATTCATTCTCCACTGATTTACATTAGTCATTTTTTAAACCTTACTCATATGTGCAAATGCTATCGGTTTATATAATGTTGATGGATCATGTGATTCTGTATAACATTGAAATATGTTAAAATAAGTACACAAAGAGGGATTCTCGACATATTTCCATCACAGTAGCAGCAAGGAAAGCATGTATGTCATTTTTTTCTCCTGAAGAAACTATCTTTTTGTCCTATTTTCATTCTGCCAAAGTGAAACAGGGTCCACAATTTAATGATGCCCAGAATCTTCCAAGTAGAGAAATATTTCTCTGAAGATGAGTAGTATTAAGATAGAAGTTCTAACTGAAGTTAAACTGAATTTTTTCTAAATACATAATGTTTCTACCAGCTTCCTAATTAATTATTGGTTCTTATGAAGTTTATTATTGAAGTTGCATTCAAGATTGGAGGAAAACTGGTCAACTATTTCAAAAGTGTTGTCAGAGTACAGAATGAGAAGAATGTCATAGCCACCACTCCATTTCATTGACTGCTGAAGAGATGGGAAAATGAACAATCATTTTGTTGATAAGGAAACTTCTAACCCTCTGATAGACACATGCAACTGATGCCATAGTCATTCATTGAGGATCTTCTATATGTCTATCGCTTTGCTAAAAATTAGGTAGGCAATGAAAAATCAGAGGTCAAAGGGGCAAGGAAAGAGAATAGTAGGGAAATCATCATGTTGCAACTGCACATACTGGGATAAAGTTGGTCTTTTTCTTCTGAAGTTTTTCATGACTGCGTCACCAAGTATGCCTATAGTTCTTCCAAATGGCAAAATTCAGCGTTTGTACTGTTTATATTTTTTACTATATTTTCACTTTGTAGCATTGTCACTCTGTGATGCAGATTCCTTGAAAATTGCATTTTCACTCCTTCACTGACCCCATTACACTTAGCACAGTGCTGAGTGTATGTTCAACAAATTTTTGTTAGGTTAAATGTGAAATGTATCACCCAAACCCACCATCGGGCTTCCCTTGAGGCTCAGCTAGTAGAAATCTGCCTGCAGTGTGGTAAACCTGAATTTGATCCCTGGGTTGGGAAGATCCCCTGGAGAAGGAAAAGGCTACCCACTTCAGTCTTCTGACCTGGAGAATCCCATGGACTACAGTTCATGAGGTAACAAAGAGATGGACATGACTGAGCAACTTTCACTTCACTAACCTTCCATCATGTAAATACAGTACATTGAAGGTAAGTCTGTATATTTTGCAGTTGACAGAATATAAATGTCTTCTAACATGCTTTTTTGACAGATGTCATTGAGATACTTAGTCTAGAAGAAACCTTTACCAAGACTGGCACATAACAGAGCTGAGTTACAAAAAGAGCAAAGAATAAGGAGGACTAGAACTTTTAGTTTTAGAACAGGATTTCTAATCTCCATGACCTAATGTCAGATGATTAGGCATTAAGAGAGGGAGCTAAAGTAACAACAATAGAAATATAGTTATATATATATTTATAAATATATATAAAAAATATATATATATAAATATATATATAGTGCTATATAATAAATGTAATGTGCTTGAATCATCTCAAAAACATCTCCCCCACCCTGTCTGCAGAAAACTGGTGAACCATGAAACCAGTCCCTGGTGCTAAAATGTTTGGAGACTGCTGATTCAAGCAAAGATTCTCTCATGATTCTTTGGATTCAGACAGACAAAAAAACAAAAATTAAAAGATAAAAATTTAAAAAAATACATTATGTGAGTTCAGTTCAGTTCAGTTGCTCAGTCGTGTCTGACTCTTTGCAACCCCATGAACCGCAGCACGCCAGCCCTCCATGTCCATCACCATCTCCCGGGGTTCACTCAGACTCACATCCATCGAGTCCTTGATGTCATCCAGCCATCTCATCCTCTGTCGTCCCCTTCTCCTCCTGCCCCCAATTCCTCCCAGCATCAGTCTTTTCCAATGAGTCAACTCTTTGCATGAGGTGGCCAAAGACTGGAGTTTCAGCTTGAGCATCATTCCTTCCAAAGAAATCCCAGGGTTCATCTCCTTCAGAATGGACTGGTTGGATCTCCTTGTAGTCCAAGGAACTCTCCAACACCACAGTTCAAAAACATCAATTCTTTGGCACTCAGGCTTCTTCACAGTCCAACTCTCACATCCATACATGACCACAGGAAAAACCATAGCCTTGACTAGACAGACCTTAGTTAGCAAATTAATGTCTCTGCTTTTGAATATGCTATCTAGGTTGGTCATAACTTTTATTCCAAGGAGTAGTAAGCATCTTTTAATTTCATGGCTGCAGTCACCATCTGCAGTGATTTTGGAGCCTCAAAAAATAAAGTCTGACACTGTTTCCACTGTTTCCTCATCTATTTCCCATGAAGCGATGGAACCGGATGCCATGATCTTCGTTTACTGAATGTTGAGCTTTAAGCCAACTTTTTCACTCTCCTCTTATAGGTTTCAATTTAGCAGTTACTTGAGAATTTCTAACAAGAGGGATACAATCTGCAGTCTGATTGGAAGGTGTTGGGGACTTAACACCAAATATGCATAGCACTTTTTTTGAGATTGACACTAAATTTTGTTTCCCCTGTCAAAGAATCTTTAAACCTGGCCCACTTAACCCTGCTTGTAATTGTCTCTAGGCTTGTGCCTTGCTAATAAGGCAAGGGGAAGGAAGCTCTTGTGTTCTAGGTTTTAAAGGTATTTAAGAACTTCATAGTTTCCTGAACTTCATAATATTGACTTCTTAGGCAAATATAACAAATTATGTAAGTAAGCACACTTTGTTATTTTCATTTCATTTTAAACAAAAATCACATTTAACTTGCAAAATTATTTAATTTCTATTTTAAATATATATATTTATTTATATATTAAATATATATATTTATTTATATATTGGAATATATATATTCCAATAAATATATAAATGTATTGTCCTATTTAAATTTGAGTAAAATAAACATTTTCCTAATTATTAAAATTTAATTAGTCATTGATAAGAAGTAATACTTTCTTAATTGAGACCTTTAAATCTGTCTCTTATACACATCTAGAGAGCCCCTTGGACTCCAAGAAAATCCAACCAGTCCATTCTAAAGGAGATCAGTCCTGGGTGTTCATTGGAAGGAATGATGCTAAAGCTGAAACTCCAGTACTCTGGCCACCTCATGCAAAGAGTTGATTCATTGGAAAAGACTCTGATGCTGGGAGAGATTGGGGGCAGGAGGAGAAGGAGAAGGAGATGACAGAGCATGAGATGGCTGGATGGCATCATCGACTTGATGGACATGAGTTTGAGTGAACTCCACGAGTTGGTGATAGATGGAGAGGCCTGGCGTGCTGCAATTCATGGGGTTGCAAAAAGTCGGACATGATCGAGTGACTGAACTGAACTGAACTGAAATCAAATGAATTTTTGATGAAAATCAGTAATCACCCAGGTACAATAGGCATTTTGATATATATCTTCCAGAAACACAGATTAAATTTCTTACAAAAAAGTTGTTTGATTAATTTACAGAGGGAGGATTACCTATTTAAAAAGGCATCACTAGATAGCAATGTCTACTTTTTATATGAGCCAAGTTGTTATTGTTCATTTGCTCAGTTGTGTCCAATTCTTTGTGACCCCGTGGACTGCAGTACGCCAGGCTTCCCTGTCCCTCACCATCTCCTGGATCTTGCTCACTCGTGTCCATTGAGTCGGTAATGCTATCCAACCATCCCATCCTCTGCTGTCCCCTTCTCCTCCCGCCTTCAGTTTTTCTCAGCATCAGGGTCTTTTCCAGTGAGTCAGCTCTTCACATCAGGTGGCCAAAGTATTGAAGCTTCAACTTCAGCAGAGGTCCTTCCAGTAAATAATCAAGATTGATTTGCTTTAGGATTGACTGGTTTGATATCCTTGCAGTCTAAGGGATTCTCAAGGCTCTTCTCCAATAGCACAGTTCAAAACTATCAATTATTCAGTGCTCAGCTTTTTTAATGGTCCAACGCTCATATCCATACCATGACTACTGGATAAAACATAGCTTTAACTATATGGACCTTTGTTGACAAAGTAATGCCTCTTCTTTTTAATACACCATGCGTATTTTAACTATTGTGCTGAAATCACTTTTGTTGTTTTCACTTCCTCTACCCTTTTTGAATGTGTTTATGATTTTATAAATCTATTATTCTCATCTTTGCATTCTCCTTGAATGAAAAAGATAAATTTTTTCCTACATGTGTATCTGTGTCATATTTTTACTCTTCAAAATCCTTATTTGTGACTAAAAGACCCTTAGCACTTGAGAGAAGCTAATTCCATTCCTGCTTTCAGGGGTGGAGCATATGACCTAAGATGAATCCTGTTACCCTACTGGTGCATTTCAGTTTGTGGACAATGTGATTAGTAAGTGAAACACATGTGGCTTAATCTAATGAGTACATATCAGAATTTGCTGAACATTTTGAGAGAAAGCTACTCTTGTCCCTCTGTACAATATGAAAGAGAACTTATGCAGACAAGTATCCTAGAGAAAGCATTTTGATATCACAGGAGAAATTCTATGTAGGAGGAGACAAAGTAGAAGACTGTAAAGACAGGGGAAAATACATGTGTCCTGACTTGGTAATAACACTGTATTCATGGCTCAAGCATCAAGACATGTTTGAATTGGGTTTGCTGTTACTGAAACTAAAAGCATCTAAATGGAAATATAAGTACTATAATCTTTATTCATGGAGGAATACATTTAAATGTCTGTTTTAATTGGAACTAAAAGCATATGATACGTCCTTCCATAACTCTGTGTATTCCTAAGCCCTAGAGCTACCTAGCTAAGATCAGAAATAAGCTCTCTTTGATTTCTAGTACAAATCCATTTTCTCTACCTCAGCATTTCCCCAGCTCATGTCCCTCAAATCACCTCCAAGAGTTAATAGGTTTTCCATGGAAATATTCCTTTGTGCTTGAATAAATCTGAAACTTTTATTTTGTACTTTAAACATATTCAGAGCAGTGTCCTTTCTGTGTAATATCTCGAAACTTCAGTACTCTAACATAGTAAATGAATCCACAGAAGAGAAATCTAAGTTCAACATTTCCTAGTCTTATGTAAATGTTCCATTTTCAAAGCACACATACTATATTTTCTAGATTAGGGCTCCAATGAACAGAACTTTCATAACCCGAGTCCTATTATTTTCTTAATATTTTATATTATTTTTAAAGATAGGCAATTTACCTTGTAAATTATTTGTTTTTAATAATGTTATTTGATGTAATTTTGATATTTAAAGGGATAATGTTT
>SJYC01111086.1:0-16367 GCA_006408675.1 Madoqua kirkii | reverse complement strand
AACTAAAAGTTAACTGCTCTGAAATGGGCAGCTCAATATTATTCTCATCTTCCTGTATTATACATTTTAGAAAGCAGATTTTGGTAACACAGAAGACGCATTTTTTTTTTTTTTTAAATCTTGTCTGTGTCCCAGAATTCAAGCTGAGTTCCTGGGGATGGATAGGACCTTAGGCAGAGGTTAATGTTTACAATTTTCTCTGCTGATCATTTGTCTTTGGACAAAACATTTAAATTCTGAGCCTCTTTTCTCTTTTGATTAAAACTCATGATCCCTCCTGCAAACCAATGCCCAAGTGACCCACTTCAAGGGCATCTAAATAGAGGATGAATTTTTTTTGTAGGAATACACCCCAGGTTGTGTGCCTCCATTTCATCTGAAAGTGTATATATTCTTTAAATTACTCATAAAAAGTGACTTTTTTTTGTCCAGCTAATTGTTTGCAATCTCCTTCTAGTTCAACGGAATACCAATGAAAAAATATTCTCATGTAAATACTTTCATTTTGTTATCCTTAATGTTGTTTTACTCATGTGATGATTGTAACTAGATGACTAGGTGACTTTCTCAATCTTCACACGACTACTCAATGGAAGATTTTTTTCCTTTCCATACATGCTTAAAAGTAGCTCCTCATTGTGGCTTCAAGAAATTAAGCTAAAATTTAAGAAGGTATAATGAATACTAACAATCTATATGCTATACAACTTTAGCTCAGTAAGTAAAATGCATGAATAGGATTGGGATTAACAGACATAGAATATATATATTACACTAAGTTTGACAGAGCTCCTGCTTCCCAACAGAAATTCTTACATGGAAATGAGAAAAGCAAGTTTTTAATGAGCATATGATTCAGTAGGTAAAAAACAAAAACCAAAAACTGTCATTTCTAAAGAAGAAGGGTGACTTGCTTCTGACTGGAAACTAAAGCTCAAATACCCAGGATACCTTGTCTTAACTATGGCAATAATGCTTGAACATATATTTTGTCTTGAATGAAATGTTTCTGATTTCTAGTTTTAACTCAGATGGTAACTGTGTTTAAAAGTACTTTTCCTGTACACATGTGGAAAGCTTCAGTTCATCCACATTTCATCTGCATAGATATGCAGATGGTTGGTACTGAGCACAGAGCATGGAGCTTTTGAGCTACATAAACTCTCTGTAATCATTTCACTTAATATCATGATGTCATAGCTCAAAAATTGATCCTGAGATGGAGTATGATATACCTTCAAGGTTACACAGTGATATTTGTAGCAGAATCTAAATTTGAACCCAGACCTATGATATCCAAGTAGTTCATACTCTTTCTTGAGCTCTTTTCTACCCCAAATGATGCAAATGTATGAGTTAGTAAAATTAAATGAAAAAGGGTAAGTCATTTTTGTTAAAACTGATGCGAATCTACTTCACTGGCATAGTCACTTCTCTTTCACTTTATACTTTTAGTATGTGGACACTGTTGAATATTTTAGGATGTGGACACAGTTAATAACTGAATCTAAAGAAAAAAAAGAAAAAAATAGCATTTCTTGCATGTTTTTAAAGTATATAGTTATTTGGAATAATATGATACTTATGGAAAGGTTGCAAAACAGGAAAACCTTAAATATTTTCTGCTTCAGGTCAATTAGTTCATTATTTCTGCATACAAAAATACACAATTCAACTAATTTTTTTTTGCCCTATGGCTTTACTTATTATTTTTACCATTTTTTCCCCCACAATGTTTTTGCTTCAGTACTTTTTTGCTGTAAAAGCCACTACTTAACTGTATGGAGTACTTTACATGATTAGTGTAAAAATAAACTATCTGCCTGGGAATAAATGCTATCATCTTTTGTATGCAAAGAAAGCAATGCACAGTCTACAGGATTTGCCCAATGCTAGGAAAGTAAGTTGTTCTTTAGATGCTAAGTTGTGTCTGATTCTGCTACACCATGGACTTCAGCACATCAGGCTCCTCTGTTTTCCACTGTCTCCTGGAGTTTGCTCAAATTCATGTCCATTGAGTCAGTGATGCTATCTAAGAGATGACCCTGATTCTCCCAACTCAACACCAACCATAGTTGTATAACTTATGTAATATTTCTCTGTTTAACTAACGATTACTCATGGTGAGATTGGAAATTAAGTTTTCAATTTCTGTGTATTCTATCTGTTAAAGATTGAATACAGGCTAATGTCACTTGTGATTGCAGAAGTCCTATTAGAATATTCAGTTACTCTGATTCTGCTTCCAGCTCTACCACTGACAGCTACACATTGGACATCTTGAAGCATGTCATTCTTTAGAAATATTTTCTGAGGATAACCTACTGGTGTGTGTCTGCTAAGTCACTTCAGTGGTGTCCACCTCTTTGTGACCCTATGGGCTGTGTAGCCTGCCAGGCTCCTCTGGCCATAGGATTCTCCAGGCAAAAATACTAAAGTGAGTTGTCATTTCCTACTCCAGGGCATCTTCCCAACCCAAGGATTGAAACCGTGTCTCTTATGTCTCCTACATTGCCAGGCAGGTTCTTTACCACTAACACCACCTGGAAAGCCCTAGTCTCCTGGTAGGAAATGCCAGTAGAGGGCACTTCATACACAACTGTGAACTTCAAGTCTTCGTCTCATATTGAAACGTATTAATATAATGGGTATAATGCGGTAAGGAATTCTAAGTTTTTAGACACTTGAATTTATTTGTCAACATGTGAATAATTAATAATCTCACCTTGTGAATGATTATTCCCTTTTAAACATTTCAGTATTTGTTGAGACCTAAGTATGAAAAAGAGTTCTGAGAAATAAGTGTATGAGTTTATTCATCTTTGAATATTTATTGCCAATCTATAGATGCGAAGGAACTAACATCAGGCTATTGCTATTAAATTTTTAGAAGCACTACCCACGCAGTAAGATTTCCTGACCTTGCAGGCTAATAAAATGTTTTAATGTATCAGAATCAGCAGAGCATGTGGGCGGATAAGTCACTGAGCTAATTAGTCTCCCTTTCCCAAGAGCTGTGTATGACTTGGTGGAGTGTGTTTAGCATTGCAAGTAAATCAACACTGTTGCAGCAAGGAAGCATCATTTCTGAGTCATTTTCATAACTCTGCCACCTTGACTTTCCAATAAAACCTTCCAAGTTTATGATGCTTACAGCTTATAAAAAGGGAATGTAGCAGGAAGGAAAATTAATGCCACATTTAATCGTATGATAACCAGAGTACACTAACTTTAAGAAACAGAATGTATTTCTGAGTAATGGAAATGAAGATATGTATCAGTTCCTATACATAAATGAACAATGGTGAATAAGTTATTTTCATTAGAATGGACCCACAACTATTTTACTGGCATTTTGGCTCATTTTCTACCATTATTATTTTAGGATGCAGACACAGTTGAATAGAAAAACAGCAAACTTAGATCTATAGCTAGAAGCAGTTGTAGATGAGTTTCAGGCAGGTCCTTTTATGGGAGTAGCAAAGAGAACTGTATTGGAAGCAAGCAATAAAAATAACACAAAATTTTAAGTTTCCTACATAATTAATTTTAGTTTCTAATCTTTACTTGTATAGTTTAATCTGGTTTGCAAATGCTTCTAGTATGGACCCTCTGAATGAGTAAATCCATAAGACAGGCCAAACCATTATTGTTATTCTAATTTTATAGATGGAAAAGGAGATACAGAGAAAGTATTGCTGAAGGTTACCTGATTGAAAGTGGCAAAACTGAAAATACCTAAGACAGAAATACAAGGAAAAAAGGATCAAAAATTGATACAAGGAGAATACAAGAAAGAGTTTCCCATAATTAATGCTTTCTTTGTCTCCTTGTCAATTCTTTCCTTGTCCCTTTATCTTTTAAATAAGGCCAACATTTTTGATCTTAAAACTCATTTCCTTGGCACAATTTCTCCACCATTCTATTTGTTTCTCCCCTCAATTTCAACATCTGAAAAGGATAAACAACCATCACTTTCTCACCAACAACTCCCTTTATAAGCATTTGCAATCTGGCTCCTCCTCTCCCTACACTGAAACTACTCTCTTGACAGTCATCAGTGTTTATTCTTAACTCCAATATTTTGTTCTCAGTAATTCCTCATCCTTCCTTGAGCTCTCTGCGACATTTAGAACTCTTGGAAATTTGCTTACTTAACTTCTCTCCCCTCTGTGATTAAATGACACGATAAGCCTCTAGAAAAAAGTAAAGTTTCTCAGACTCCACTTTGGCCTCTTCTTTCAGGTCTTCAAAAAAGGCTTTGTTTAAGTCTTTCCTTTGGCTGTCTTCATTATATGTCAATTTCATACATTCCTATCAAATATCATCTTTCTAGGTTTTCCGAATTTCTTTCCTCAGGTTTCACTTTTCTCTTGTACAACTGACCCACATTTCTAATTACCTGTTAAATATCGCCATATAAACTCAGTTTATACTAAAGCCAAATTTATTATCCTACTCACGACCATCTCAGTTACTGTTCTACAATGTACCCAATCTCCTACCTCAAAGACAAAGCAAGACAAAAACAAAATAAAAACAGGAAAATAAACTTGCTGTGGAATCTTTTCTTGAATCTGAGCCTTCATTATTTCCTTTTGTTTCTATTTCCAGTCTCTTTCATGTGTTCTTTCCATTCTATTTTTCACTATCACGTCCCAACAGTTCTAATTCTCTGCTGCCTGAATTTTTCAAATATAAAAAGAGATTTGCATTAGTATAACATTCTATCACTGTTATGAGGTTGAATAAATTGATACACACAGAGCACTTAAACCAGAGCCTGGCTTAGATCAATTGCTTAATAAATGCTAGTTTTCGCTGCCACCACTGCTACTATTACTATTTTTACTACTATACCAGGACGACCTACATAAATTGTGGAATCCATTAAAAAATAAGGTTCAGAAAGCAGGGGAAAAACTTAAATCAGTTTGTACTGTCTTCTATGTTTCTAACTACATTTCCAAAGTCAGTTTCTATTCTATAGAGTGACAAAGTGATGCCAAAGAGAAATTATTCACCAGCCACTGGTTAAAAATTCAAGGTAGATTTTATTCAAACTACAACAGTAGGGAAGAGAGACTTCAGTATACAATGTGTTCAACTCCACTAAAAAAAAAAAAAAGATAGGAGGCTTTTAAAATGCTGGGCATGCTAAAAGTAAAGTACTGAAAGGCATTAAGGGAGCTTGTCAACGTGACTAGGTCTTTAGGGCTTGTTAATTAGCACTAATCTGGAGGAGAAACGTACTTTTAATATCTTTAGGACATAAGGTTGTTTTGTAAATTAGATACAGCACTCACCAAAGTTAAGCTCCTACCCTCCCCGAGGAACTAGGAGACAAGAGAGCTGTCTCCCTGGAGGTTCTCATTTCAAAGAGCTTGTTTCCCAAGTTCTTACAGAGACATTTCTGCATGGTAGAGAACTTTCATCTTGAAGGGAAGAGAAAGGATTTATAATTAAAAGTTTGCTAAATGAACTGCTCTAAAAAGAGGAAGGTCAAGGACCTATAGTCAAGTTTTGGCTGGAATAAGGAGCAAATTCTTCCGTCAGTTGTAATATTGCTTTCCAGCAGAACAGGACCAAAAAGGATACACACAAGCATGAACACACACACACACACACACACACACACACACACACAATTTATTTTTATCAATTAACTCATACCAGTATAGAGGCTAAGAAGGCCCAAGGTCTCCAGTGTGCAACCTAGAGACACAGGGGTGCTTCCAGTTTGAATCCAGGCCTGAGAAGCTGGGGAATTGATAGTGTAAGTTCCAGCCTAAAGCCAGAACTCAAGACCCAAGAAAAGCCAACATTTCAACTTGAGTCAAAGTCAGGAAAAAACTAATGTTCTGGCTCAAGGCAGTCTGGCAGGAATATTTCGCTCCTTTCCCAGAATGGTGAGGCTTTTTGTTCTTTTCAGCTTATTGAATGAGGGCCACCCATGTGAGGGAGGATGACTAACTTCTTTATTCAGCTTGTTGACTCAAATGTTAACTTCATCCAAAAACACTCCCAGAGACACACCCAGAATAATGCTTTATCAAATATCTAGGCACTCCATGGCCTAGTCAGGATGATAGGTAAGTGCAAGTGAAAGTTGCTCAGTTGTGTCTAACTCTTTGCAACCCCAGGGTCTATACAGTCCATAGAATTCTCTAAAACAGAATATTGGAGTGAGTAGCCGTTAACTTCTCCAGGGGATCTTTCGAACTCAGGGATTGAACCCAGGTCTCCCACATTGCAGGTGGTGGGATTGGGGGCAGGAGGAGAAGGGGACAACCAAGGATGAGATGGATGGATGGCATCAAGGACTCGATGGACGTGAGTCTGAGTGAACACTGAGAGATGGTGATGAACAGGGAGGCCTGGCGTGCTGCGATTCATGGGGTCGCAAAGAGTCGGACACAACTGAGCGACTGAACTGAACTTTACCAGCTGAGCTACCAGGGAAGCCCAAGAATACTGGAGTGGATAGCCTATCCCTTCTCCAGCAGATCTTACTGACCCAGGAATTGAACTGGGGTCTCCTGAATTGCAGGCAATTAGCCAAAATTAACCATTGTAGCAGTCTTGAGCTTTCTCATGTATATATTTTAAGAAGGATGGAGGAGCATAATCTTCCAAGGATAAGGGTCTTGAGCCAATAGAAGCTATAGTAGAGTTTAATTAATTCTCATAGCACAGAAAGGTTGTACAGTGTTGTTTATACTAAGAATTTTATGGTTCTCAGCAATCAAATAGCATTATAAGAGTTCCATGAGATTTATGTTTGCTAAGTTGCTTCAGTTGTGCCCAACTCTTTGAAACCCTGTAGACTGTAGCCCACCAGGCTCCTCTGTCTAGGAGGATTCTCCAGGCAAGAATACTGGAGTGGATTGCCATTTCCTAATTCAGGGGATCTTAATGACCCAGGGACTGAACCCCTGTCTCTTAAGTCTCCTTCATTGGCAAGTGAGTTCTTTATCACTAGTGCCACTTGGGAAGCTCCACTTAATTGGTAAATATTTTAAATCAGTTTAGAATTCTAAGAATATTTTAAATGAACTTTGTTATGATAAAAGTTATGATAAAATAACTGATTTATGTATGGGAGAAAAGCTATGACAAAGCTAGACAGTGTATTAAAGAGCAGAGACATTACTTTGCTGACAAAGGTCCATATAGTCAAAGCTGTGATTTTTTCCAGTAGTCATAAGCAGATGTGAGAGCTGGACCATAAAGAAGGATGAGTGCCAAAGAATTGATGCTTTTGAACTGTGGTACTGGAGAAGATTCTTAAGAGTCCCTTGGACAGCAAGGAGATCAAATCAATCCATCCTAAAAGAAATCAACCCTGAGTATTCATTGGAAGCACCGATGGTGAAGGTGAAGCTCCAATACTTTGGCCACTGATAGAGCTGATTCACTGGAAAAGATCCTGATTCTGGCAAAGATTGAGGGCAGGGGGAGAAGAGGGTGACAAAGAGTGAAATGATTGGATGGCATCCTTGATTCAATGCACATGACTCTGAGCAAACTCTGGGAGATAGTAAAGGCCAGGGAAGCTTGGCATGCTGCAGTCCATGGGGTTACAAAGAGTTGTACATGACTTAATGACTGAACAACAATCCATTATAGAACTGCGCATTTTAGAATTGAACTAAATTTTATATTTTGAAGGGATACAAATTCATCACTTATTATTTTCAAACTGCTGCCCCATTCTGTCCTTACTCACACTTTGATGTGTATATCTTAGGCATTTTGAAAATGTGGAAGCAATGAGCTCAACCACACAGGCTTGAAATTCCAGAAAATATTCTTCCAGCAAAAGAAATAAAGTCAGTTTTATATTATTACTGTTTCCCCTTTAAATATATACTCTCCCATTTACTACTGTTACATACCAGAATCTTGCTATGAAATTTTATCACTATAATTAAACCAATAATAAGCACAACAAATATTTAGTATAAGTGTATTCATAGTAGCAGGTCCTATGGAAAACAAGAGTTTTTCTCATTTTACATTCACATCTCCTAGCCATAGAACTCTTCTTAATGTGAAAGCCCTTTGTTCCACGTGTGCTTGCTTCTCCCTTTTCTGAATGAAACTTCAGATCTTAGTCAAAATTCTTAACCTGTGTATTTAGCATTTAGTCTCCCTTTGTGAAACTTTTAAAAGTGATTTCCATGCTAAGAAGCAGTTAGTTCAGCATACCCTGCAAAGAAAGTCTTCTTCAGTATTTTATTTTCTCTCTTCTAGATATCCAATCCTTTTAATATTTTAGCTTATGTTCACAGGATCAAGGTACTTTATAAGACAGACTATGTACCCATTTACAGGGGAAATTACTAATATTATGGCAAATAGATTAGTTTCCAATGTTTTAGATTCATTTTAAAGTTTCCATTTTCTCAATCCCACTTTAGATATTCAAGAAATAGTTTTAAGTTCCTATCATGTGCTATAAATATTATGTGTTGAGTGCCTCTTGGAAGGTGAAACTACACTAGCCAATGAAAGAGAGCATGGCCTCTGTCACACAGAGCTTTCATTTTAGTCTGGAAGATAAGGAGTAGTTATATAAATAAAACATATGATGAGTGATAAGTTATGAAATAAAAGCAGGATGATTTTATTAGATGGAGCCCTTATTTAGGTTAACATTTTAACAGGTGGACAGGGGAGGTATGACTCCTAAGGTGGACATTTCAGGACAGAAGCATGAGAAATGGGAGTGTAATCCATTAGGTGATTTCAAACACAGCTTAGAGCAACTATGAGTGTTCCGAGGCAGAAGTGAACTTAACATATTACAGGAATAGCAAGGAGGCCAGTGTGACTGGAGCAGAATGAACAATTGGAAAGTGGTAAGAAATGAGCCCTTAGAGAAGCAACAGGGGGTCAGATCACATAGGGCTTTGCTTATCAGTATTCGGATACTGTCTTTCACTCTGTAAAGCTACTTAAGGGTTCTGTGTAGGCTAGTGATACATGTACGACCTAAGTTTTGGAAAATTCCCCTCAGTTTTGGAAAATTGCCACTGTTAAGGAGGGTGAATCTGCAAGTAGAAAAATGAATCAAATGCTATTGAGATACTGAGAGCTTGGCCTAGGGTGTTAACTACAGAGGTGATGAGAAGTGACTTGATGCTGGTTTTATTCTGAGTGGGTGTGTGTGTGTGCTCAGTCATGTCAAACACTTTGCAATCTCATGGACTGTAGCTCACCAGCATCCTCTGCTCATGGAATTTTCCAGTAAAGAATACTGGAGAGGGTTTCCATTTTCTCCTCCAGGAAATCTTCCTGACCCAGAGATGGAACCCACATGGCCAGTGTCTCCTGCATTGGTAGGTAGGTTCCTTACCACTGCTCCACCTGGAGGCTAAAACTAACAAGGACAATGTCCAGATATTCGTGAAATAGGACAAAGATGAAGTCAGAGTTTTGGGTTGGAAAACTGGAAACATATAGATGCCTTTATCTAAGAAGAGTAGAAGAGGCACTATCAGGACATTCTATGTTGAACTATGTGATACTTTTGGAACTCAGTTATTAATCTGAGTGGAGATGTAGGCTAGATAGTTGATTACATGAATCCACAATATCCTGGCTGAACATATATATTTAGTAGTTACCCCTTCTGGCTCAGCCAGTAAAGACCTGCAATGTGGGAAACCTGTGTTCAATCCCTGTGTTGGGAAGATCCTCTGGAGAAAGGAAAAGCTACCACTTAGTATTCTGGCCTAGAGAATTCCACGGACTGTATAGTCCATGGGGTCACAAAGTGTTGGATGTGACCGAGCGACTTTCACTTTCACTTCACACACTGATGGTGTATCAAAGAGGTTGAATGAGCCATGAAAATTCAAGATGAGTAGAATGACCAATAATAATTTTCCACTGTATTTAGATATGGAGTGACCATAGGTGACTTTGACAAAAACAGTTTTAATGGAATGGCAGTGTAAATGTCTGAATAGAATTGGCTCAAAAGAAAGTAGAAGGAGAATAATGAGATTCAGCAAGTATCAAAAACTCCTGAGATTTTTGAGGTATGTTGTTGTTAATAAAAGAAACAAAAGATAGGGGTTCAAGAGAGATAGGTGTTATAGAGAAATTATGGCTGATCAATTGAATGGGAAGAATTTTCAATTCTGCTTATGTGTGTAAAAAGAGAGTCCCATAGGAATCGCAACATTTAGAAACATGTGGAAAACAAAATTTGATCATGGTCAGAGTCAACTAGAGAACACACACACAAAACTCTGAGAGGAACTGCAGAGAAATCACTATATAGAGCTGAGAGGCGATGGAGACTGACTGTTATTATTTCTGGAAAGTCTGAATCTGGGTATTTGGAAGGTTTCATCTGCCTTAAATTTGTATGGTCATTTTCTAAGCACAAATATATGAATCATCTTGTTTTATCTTCACAACAACACTGATAATAAGTAAAAGGTAGTACACCCTTACCTCAAACTGAGGTAAGAATGTACTATCTCCAAAGTTAAGGACTTGACTTAACCTCTCTGGCAACTTTAAATCTCATGATATATTAATGTCATAGTAAAAATGAAGGCCCTTTAGCTTTCCATTCTAAAGAGAAGATACATATTCTAGGAAGATGACTAGTAAAAAAAAGTCAGTCATTTAAAATGTTTCCAAGTATCCAAGGTCATTGGGAGGACATGGCCACAGGTTGACCTGGGCATCTAAGACTTCTCACCCCTGTCCTTGGAATATGTATTTTGCTTGCTTTCCCTACAATAGAATCTGCCTCAGGGATAGAGTCCTGAGGTAACAGTGTGTTGAGACCATCTGGAGTATTCCAGACTGAATCCAGTTAAGACCTCCACTTAAATTTTAAGATTTTGGCAGGTAGGTTCAGAGGTTATTCATGCTGCTGTTGCCACCCAAGACAAACCTAGGGTGTCAGTTACTTTGGTTATGGAAACTCCACCATCCATTTGGGGTGGCTTGATTCTTTTTTTTTTTGGTCTCTCTTTGTTCTCCCAGTATAGGGCCCCATTTTAGATTTCACCAGGGAAGTTCCTGAGGTTTTGAACAAACAACAAGAGGTCAGTTGAAAAATATAATAAAATATGCATATAGTGATGAAAGTGTAGTTAAGTTTGATTGTGGAAAATGACATCATGAACATAGAAATCAAGAGAGAGTCGTACCAGATAGCTTCTATAGCCATTCATGTGTGCATGTTAAGTTGCTTCTGTTGTGTCCCATAGTCATGTCCTGTGACCCTATAGGCAATAGCCTGCCAGGCTCCTTTGTCCATGGGATTCTCCAGGCAAGAACTGCCATTTCCTCTTCCAGTGGATTTTTCCGATTCAGGGATTGAACCAGCGTCTCTTAGGTCTCCTGCATTGGGAAGTGGTTTCTTTTCCACTAGCGCCACCTTGGAAAGTCCTCTGTAACATTTGATAAAGCCAAAGCATCTTAGAAAAGAACTTCAGATAAAATTAGTTTAAGAACTTTGAGAGAGAGTTTATTATAGAATAAGTTCTGTATTATCTATTGTAGAGGGGGAATTTGCTGTTCTTGTTAAACAGATTTTTAATTAATAATGAATTATCACATACACTGTACAGAGGGATTACCATTTTCCCAAAGAATTAGAAAACAATAGAATATACTTAACACTAAATTAAATAAAGCACAATTTAATCATTTTAATGACTCCAAAGTTTGGTAGAATACTTTACATTAGAGAATGAGTTTCAGCACGTGTTGTGTGACACAAATTTCAGGTGTACACAATAAGAAATTAGGTTATTGATTAGATCATATTTTGGAAGTACTAATAGCTATTGTACAGATCACAGAAACATTTAGACATGGCAGGTGTTTAAACAAGCCATGTAATACAAGAAATTATGTCTTTATTGATTCATTTATTCATCCTCCATTTTGTTGAAAGCCTGCTGAATGCTTGGCATTGTGGTAACTAAATTATTACCAGTAGGAATTGTATTAACAAAGCTTTCTATTTTCAGAAAGTTGACAGTATAGTTCATAGAGCAGAAAACTAAAGTATAGGAATATATACTTGATAGTATGGAAGCCCAGGAGGGAGAGTTACTCTACCTAGTCCTAGTGTAACAGGTGTTCTGGGATCAGGTGGACCCAGGCTAGGTCCTTTCCATACCCAGTGCCTCTGGCGCCAATGCAGGAGAGTCCAGGTTCTGCAAAGCCAAGCAGAAACTATTCATTGAACAAGGAATGGGGAAGGGTGATCTCTTCTCAAGACCCCTCCTCCAGTGGTGAGGTAGGGACTGGTGAGGGCAAGTGCAAAACCTTTGAAGGGTAAGAGATTAGTGTGCCTGTGTGTGCTCAATTAACTTAGTCGTGTCTTGACTCTTTGTGACCCATGAACTGTAACCCACCAGGCTCCTCTGTTCGTGGAATTTCCCAGGCAAGAATACTGGAGTGGGTTGCTATTTCCTACTCTAGGGGATCTTCCTGATCCAAGGATCAAACCTTTGTCTCTTGTGTTCCTGCATTGGCTGGCAGATTCTTTACCACTCTGCCATGGTAATCCCCAAGAGATGAGTACACCATCCGAATTCAGGAAGAGGGAGGCAATCGACAGAAACAGCTGAAGCATGCACAGTCCTTTGGGCTCCTTTACATGCTGCTTAATTGTGTCTAAAAAAGTGCAATCCAGATCCTAGCATCCGAAAGCAAAGGCAGCTTTCAGTCTAATCTGCTCGATTGCTGCCCTCCTGGTCAGGCTGGAACCAGTTCAGGGCAAAAGGACCTTCTTGGTCCTTTCTGGCTCCTTAGTTGTTCTATGGTTTTGCTTATGCGGCACCTGTCTTAGTTTCTATTAAGTATAGCTGTGGGCATATACTAACAGATTTTGGTGTCAGGGGAGAAACAGTAGTTTAGTCTTTGTACAGTGACAAAGGTCTTTTCTTTGTGATATTAGGTTGGAAAAAGAATAATTTGGGGGAAAATTTACCTCTCTGTTTGAAATCCTGAGGTTTGTTGCTACTGTATCATGCTTACAGGAACATATTTAATGGGTAATTAATAGATTTAAAAGATAAGTGCATGTCAGTGGAGTAGAGAATTAGAGATGAAAGTCTTGATTGTTGATTCAGACTGCTTGAGTATGTAAGAAGGCAGAGAAAATGTATTGGAAGCCACTTTTCACTGAGTAATGTTGAGTGACTCATTTTTTCTTAAACAAACAAACAAACAAACCAAACTCAGAGTGTTTAAGTGCAACATTGATTTCTTTTTCAATGACCTTGAGGGATTGAAGTTCAGCTGAAAAATGAATAAGAATTCACACATTGATTTCATAAACAAATACATGTAGGCCAAAGAACTTAAACAATTATTTGTTAATATGTAATTAAGACATATGTATCATTCAGGGTCCAGTCTGGAGATAGGAACTACAGTCGCTTTCATTGTTATTTCTCTTTGATTTTCGTTTTGATCAGGTATATTTAATATAAAGATGGAAGACTGGAAAGAGAAAGCTTATATACTACTGTGTCAGGGAGAGTAGCTACTGGAAGGTGATTTCATCTTAAAACTGGGACAATGGAAAGCTTAATGTTATTAAAACATTGGAGATGGAATAGTGAATCTGCAGAGTCTGAAACTCAGGTGAAACTCAAGATGTCCAAGAGTCACTGCTCACTCAATGAAGCTGACATCTCTGAGGAGGTATCATAAGGTTGATCCTGAAAGTGTTTGGAAAGAGCAAACTGAAATCAACTGCTATTGCTGAAATGGAATATTGCTGTCAGGGTGAAATGTTGTTGCTGTGGTGATAGAGCAGCAAGAAGCAGGAAACAAAATCAGGAAGCAAACAGGGAGGAGCATGTCCCTTCTCTTACCTTAATTCTTCCAGTACTTTTCTGATACCTTATATTGGTAAGATGTGTATAAGAGACAGCGCATCAAGTGTGTCAGGAGGAGCCACAGTAATCCCGCCAACATTCCCGAAGACCCCGAAGGCGTCGTCCATTTCAGACACACCTGACTGAATTGCTGTCAGGGTGAAATGTTGTTGCTGTGGTGATAGAGCAGCAAGAAGCAGGAAACAAAATCAGGAAGCAAACAGGGAGGAGCATGTCCCTTCTCTTACCTTAATTCTTCCAGTACTTTTCTGGTACCTTATATTGGTAGAGACTTACAGAATACAGAAGCCACAAGGCAAAGCAGTCCCAGTCCCAGAATCACAAACTCAGTATAAGGGATGGGTTTAAAGATTAGAGCCATCACAAAAACTCATAAAACAGAATTTATGACTCTGATACACTGGCAATAAATGTGTGCTGTTCGGTGCTTAGTCACTCAGCCTTGTCTGGCTCTTTGTGACTCCATAGACTGCAGCCCGCCAGGCTCCTCTGTATGTGGGGATTCTCTAGGCAAGAATATTGGAGTCGGTTGCCATGCCCGGCTCCAAAGGACCTTCCCAATGATAGGACTGAACCCAGGTCTCCCACATGGGAGGTGGATTCTTTACCGTCTGAATCATCAGGGAAGACCAGCAGTAAATATACTTGAGTATAATTTTGCATTGTGAGTGTATGTGCTCAGTCATGTCCAACTTTTTGGGACCCCATGAACTATGTCCGTGAAATTTTCTAGGCAAGAATATTGGAGTGGGTTGCCATTTCCTTCTCCAGCGAGTCTTTCTGACCCAGGTATTGAACCCACATCTCTTGCGTCTCCTGCATTGACAGGAAGAGTCTTTACCATTACAGCTTCTCACCTGAGAAGCCCTGCTATAATTTTTGTGTTAGTCCTATATAGTTGAAGTTTAAGGTTGGAAGTGGAATTTTATGAAGAATTTGCTTTTGCTCCATTAGAATTGAAAGTTGATTACTAATCACTACATTTATACTTTTAAAAAGCTTAGTTAGGTAAAAATTGCAGAATATTGTCTTAAGTCTCAACATGCTTCAAAGTGCAGAAAACTGTCAGTATTTGTCTTGAAGTCATTTTATTCTTCTATAGTGTTTTATCAAAGATTGGTATGTAAATTTGCTTCTTGGAATGCAGTGTGAAATTTTTGCCCCAGTGAAGTAGGAGAAATGCTGGGCTGGAAGAAGCACAAACTGGAATCAAGATTGCTGGGAGAAATAACAATAATCTCAGATATGCAGATGACACCACCCTTATGGGAGAAAGTGAAGAGGAACTAAAACACCTCTTGATGACAGTGAAAGAGGAGAGTGAAAATTTGGCTTAAAGCTCAACATTCAGAAAACTAAGATCATGACATCCGGTCCCATCACTTCATGGCAAATAGATGGAAAAACATGGAAACAGTGGCAGACTTTATTTTGGGGAGCTCCAAAATCACTGCAAATGGTGACTGCAACCATGAAATTAAAAGACGCTTACTCCTTGGAAGGAAAGTTATGACCAACCTAGATAACATATTGAAAAGCGGAGACATTGCCAACAAAGGTCTGTCTCGTCAAGACTATGGTTTTTCCAATAGTCAGTCATGTATGGATGTGAGAGTTGGACTGTGAAGAAAGCTGAGCACTGAAAAATTGATGCTTTTGAACTGTGGTGCTGGAGAAGACTCTTGAGAGTCTCTTGGACTGCAAGAAAATCCAACCAGTCCATCCTAAAGGAGATCAGCCCTGGGATTTCTTTGGAAGTAATGATGCTAAAGCTGAAACTCCAGTACTTTGGCCACCTCATGTGAAGAGTTGACTCATTGGAAAAGACTCTGATGCTGGGAAGAATTGGGGGCAGGAGGAGAAGGGGGCAACAGAGGATGAGATGGCTCGATGGCATCACTGACTTGATGGACATTGAGTTTGAATGAACTCCAGTAGTCGGTGATGGACAGGAAGGCCTGGCTTACTGCAACTCATGGGGTTGCAAAGAGTCAGACACGACTGAGTGGCTGAACTGAACTGAAATGAGGGATATCAGAATATAAAATACAAAATTTGTATCAAAGCAATAAACTGTTTTTTTCATGTTACTAAAAGAAAAATTATTTAATTCCAAAATATTCTATTTTCAGCTTTATCATTGCTTTATCATTGTCTCAAATATCAATCCACAATTAACAATGGGAAGAGGTGAAAGAATCTGGTCTTCTGATTAATCATGTAAAAATCTAAAAAGAGCTCAAGATTAGAAGAGCCATAAGCTACACTATTGGAACTCTTACAAAAGCTATAGAAATCACTCAACACAAGAATTCACTCAATGATGAAATAACATTTAGAGGAAATTATTTATTTTACTTTATTAATGTTGGTATTAAAATGTTCAGCTGGGCTTTTTGTTTCTTAAGGGGAAAAAGGTAGGCAGAAAGTTGATCAAGCAACACAATAAGAAATAAGATCTTGTAAAATAAGTAG
>SJYC01111082.1:0-10714 GCA_006408675.1 Madoqua kirkii | reverse complement strand
GAAGTCTTTCTTATCTCTTCTTGCTATTGTTTGGAACTCTGCATTCAGATGCTTATATCTTTCCTTTTCTCCTTTGCTCTTCACTTTTATTCTTTTACAGCTATTTGTAAGGCCTCCCCAGACAGCCGTTTTGCTTTTTTGCATTTCTTTTCCATTGGGATTGACTGTCTTCTGTACAATGTCATGAACCTCTGTCTATTGTTCATCAGGCACTCTATCAGATCTAGTCCCTTAAAACTATTTCTCACTTCCACTGTATAATCATAAAGGATTTGATTTAGGTCATACCTGAGTGGTCTAGTGGTTTTCCCTACTTTCTTCAATTTAAGTCTGAATTTGGCAATAAGAAGTTCATGATCTGAGCCACAGTCAGCTCCTGGTCTTGTTTTTGCTGACTATAGAACTTCTCCATCTTTGACTACAAAGAATATAATCAGTCTGATTTTGGTGTTGACCATCTGGTGATGTCCATGTGTAGAGTCTTCTCTTGTGTTGTTGGAGGAGGGTGTTTGCTATGACCAGTGCATTTTCTTGGCAAAACTCTATTAGCCTTTGCCAATTGATGGATAATTGTTTCCTTACAATATTGAATGGCTTTCTACCATACATCAACATGAATCTGCAATAGGTATACATGTGTCCCCTCCTTCTTGGCCCTCCCTCCTGCCTCCCACCCCATCCCACCCCTGTAAGTTGTTATAGAGCACTATAGGTTGTTACAGAGGCTGTTTAAGCTCCCTGAGTCATACAGCAAATTCCCACTGGCTATCTGGTTTACATATGGCAGTATGTGTGTTTCCAGGCTACTCTCTCCATTTTCCCACCTTCTTCTTCCCCTATGTCCACTAGTCTGTTCTTTGTGTCTACGTCTCCATAGCTGAACCTGCACATGTACCCCAGTGTTCACTGCAGCGCTATTTACAGTACCTAGGACATGGAAGCAACCTAGATGCCCATTAACAGGTGAATGGTTAAAGAAGCTGTGGTACATATATGCAATGGAATATTTCTCAGCCATAAAAGGAACATGTTTGAGTCAGTTCGCTGCTGCTGCTAAGTCACTTCAGTTGTGTCCAACTCTGTGTGAACCCATAGATGACAAGATCCCACCAGGATCCTCTGTCCACAAGATTCTCCACGCAAGAATACTGGAGTGGATTGCCACTTCCGTCTCCAAGGCATGCACACATGCTACGTTGCTTCAATCGTGTTCGACTCTGTGCAGCCCTATGGACAGAAGTAAGTTCTAATGAGGTGAATGAACCTAGAGAGTATTATACAGAGAAAAATGAAAACAATTTTTGTGTATTTATGCATACATATAGAATCTAGAAAGATGGTACTGATGAACCCATTCAGGTTTTGATTTCAATGGCCATTCCACTGTATAGTTGTTCTGTAACTACTTCATGATTATTTAACTTTAGAGTGAATCTTGATATTTTGTTAGACAGATTTTCTCATTTATTCTCTTTCAAAATTGCCTTGACTGAGAAGTTCTCTACAAATAGCTTTAAGAATAATTTGTCTCTAGTAGTTTCGTTACTTAGGTACTGCAATTGTTCATCTTCTTATGGGCCCAGTGAGTCTGGAAATGAACTCCATCCTTAAAACAGCAGCTTATTTTTCCACAGAAAGTTCTCTTTAAATGATAAGTAAGCAATTTGTACTGCAGAGAGAATGCACATAAGCTTTTAAAATATGTGGTGATTTTTTAACAAAAATAACTTGTACATAAAGAAATCCCAGTAATTATCAAAAAGTATACATTTTAGGCCATTTCTCTGCTTAATATTAGAGAGTAGCTTTGAGTATTTTGGACCTTTACTTTTTTGTATAGATAACTGAATCAGAGTTTCATGTTGTACATACACATAATCTTTTAGTGATTTTGATGGGACAGCTTTGAATTTATGGAGGAGACATCCTTATGGTACTGAAAATTCCCCCATCTGAAAGAGCTGCTTTTCTTCATTTCTGTTTATTTTTAAATCTTTCAATTACATTTTGCATTGTTCTCCATGAAAGGTCTTAATACATTTGCTAGTTTTATTCCTTAGTACTTCCTATTTTTTGTCCCTATACCTAAGAACACTTAATGACTATTACTTGCTAATGTGTTAATAATGCAGTTGAATTTTGTCAGTTCATCTTGTTCATTTAACTTGCTGGACACTTTTGTTAATTGTAATTAAGATATATATATATATATATATATATATATACACACACACACACACAGTCTCTATACAGACTTCTTTGATTAAATTTGCTGGGATTTTATCTGTTATAATAATATTTTAATGCTTTATTTTATAAATTGTGGTACTTTGTTCTTAGTTCACATAATTCTGATTGCTAGCAAACTCTTTTTGTTCACTGACTTTCTTAATACATTCTTCAGTTTAGTTCAGTCACTCTATCATGTCTAACTCCTTACGAGCCCATAGACTGCAGCCAGGCTTCCCTGTCCATCACCAACTCCCAGAGCTCATGTCCACCCAGTCGGTGATGCCATCCAACCATCTCATCCTCTGTCATCTCCCTCTCCTTCTGCCTTCAATCTTTCCCAGCATCAGAGTTTTTTCAAATGAGTTAGTTCTTTGCATCAGGTGACTAAAGTATTGGAGCTTCATATTGGAGCTTCAGCATCAGCCCTTCCAATGAATACTCAGGACTGATTTTCTTCAAGATTGACTGGTTTGATTTCCTTGCAGTACAAGGGAATCTCAAGAATCTTCTCCAACATCACAGTTCAAAAGCATCAATTCTTCGGTGCTCTGCTTTCTTTATAGTCCAACTCACATCCATACATGACTATGGGTAAAACCATTGTTTTGACTAGATAGGTATTTGTTGGCAAAGGAATGTCTCTGCTTTTCAATATGCTATCTAGGTTTGTCATAGTTTTTCTTCCAAGAAAAAAGTGTCTTTTAATTTTATGGCTGCAGTCACCATCTGCAGTGATTTTGAAGGCCCTCAAAATAAACTCAGCCACTGTTTCCACTGTTTCTCCATCTATTTGTCATGAAGTGATGGGAGTGGATAATACGATCTTATTTTTTGAATGTTAAGTTTTAAGCCAGCTTTTTCACTCTCCTCTTTCACTTTCATCAAGAGGCTCTTTAATTCTTCTTTCCTTTCTGCTTTCTTCACACACACAAACACATACATATATATATAATTCATTTTATCAACAGTTCTATAATTTCAGGATTTAAAAAAAAAATATTTGCTTTGAGTAACTTTTTTTTGTATCCTGTTTCTTTGCTTTCTCACATCTTTTCTGTCTTCTAGAAACACTATTGAATTTTGGCTTTTATTTAATTTGATAATCTTACAGTTCTTTTTCATACATTTATATTTTGTTCTTTTAAAAAATCTGATAAAGTTGACTATTGTACATTTATTATTCTTTTTACTATTACTACTATTATTAATAATAATATATTCAAATTTTGCTTAATTTTAACTTAATTGGCTTCTGGAAACATTTTACATTCAAGTTTATCTTCTGGATTGAATGTGTGGCATACAATTTTCATTGGTTTGGTGTGCGTTTATTGTGTGTGTGTGGCTAACCTTAAATTTTTAACTTTACACTTGACCTAACAATTTAAATTCACTAGAGTTTATATCCTGAAGTTTTTTAAAAAAGCAAAGTAGGTTGTTTTTTCTTTTATAATTTTCTTTATTTTTGTCTGTGCTGGGTCTTCTTTGTTATGAGGGCTTTTCTCTAGTTGTGGCAAGCAGGGGCCATTCTTTAGCTGTGCTGTGCAGACTTCTTATAGCCGTGGCTTCACTTATTGGGGAGCACAGGCTCTAGGGTGCTCAGGTTTCAATAGTTGAAGCTTCTGGACTCTAGAGCATAGACTCAATAGTTGTGGTACACAGGCTTAGATTCTCTGTGGCATATAGATCCTCTCAGATGAGGGGTCAAACCTCTTCCCAGATGAGGGGTCAAACCTATGCACTTGCAGGCAGATTCTTTACCACAGAGCCACCAGTGAAGACCCAGATGGTTTTTAATGTTTATCTCTTGTGCTTGCTCCTCTGTAAAGCTGCATTGTGAAAGGACAATGGTGACTCTGAATCCATGAACTGAGGATACCCTATCTTGACTTGAATAAGTTTCTCTTGAGTGAACTTGGGCTTTGATGATATGGGCCATGTTCTTGATTTTCAGAAGGTAATAATTTTGACAGTACTGATAATGGTCATTCATGGCATTGAGGGCTAAACTATCCTTCCTCATTTGAATGATCTGAACAGAGTATATTGCATTAGGCTCAGTCCAGACAAGAGGCAAACAGTAGCCAGATGGCCTGACTCTGGTGTTGTATTTAATATTTTAACACCATAGCAATGGTAGGTGGAGACTTTTCTTCAGATTAGGATTGAAAAAAAGTGTCAGCTATCACCAGTGGGTCATTGTCCAGGCACAGAGTTAGAATTGCCAGAAATCACTGTCAATATAAATGAAGTGAAGTGAAGTTGCTCAGTCGTGTCTGACTCTTTGCGACCCTGTGGACTGTAGCCTACCAGATTCCTCTGTCCATGGGATTCTCTAGACAAGAATACTGGAGTGGGTTGCCATTTCCTTAAAAAGGGATTTTTTTCCCCCTGATTGAATCAGGAATAGAGAGGAAAACTTAATCCATTTTGATTAGAAAATTCCAAGGTTATTTCTTACTATAAGATGGTGAAGTGTGTCAAATTGGTGAACACTGTCTTCTATAAGAAACGTCAAATACTGACTGCCGTGGTTAAAACTGGTGATTGACAGTCTAACCAAGGATTACTTTGTATTGGCCTCCATTTTCAAATAGCTTCAATGTCTTTTCTCTTTACCCCTATTACTTTAATCATTACTACTGGTGTTAAAGTTTTATACCAGACTAGATTCTCTCAAGGCAGGCTGGCATGTTCTTCTGTATTCTCTGGGCCATAGTATCATGCAGCTTTGCTTCCTTGAACCTCCTTTTATTGTCCTTTGAAGTTCCTTATGAAAATATTTTTCTTTCTCAATCATGCCATAAATCTAAATTTATTACTCCCTCTGCTATTGTATAATGTTTAACACTAATAAAAATGCTACTTAGCATTTACCCAAAGGTTCATATTTTCAAAGTGCTTTACAAGGGCTATTACTCAGATCTCTTTTAATGAGAGTATTTTCAGAAGCAATGTGTATGAATATTCAGGAGATGTTATAAATGTGAAGCTAAAGCCTGACTCCTGTAATGATTTGGAATTTAGGTATGTAGTACACAGAAATAGGAAAGTGCTGATCTAGCAATCACAAATAAAAAAGAAGCATTTATAGTATTTTATTGAGGTCAGTAAAAATGCTCATCTCTATAACTCCACCTATCTATCTGTTATTTGAATAGGTTATTTTTATTGAAGACAATATCTCTAAAGTAGGGTTTTAAACCACTGGAGTCTCTCCTTATTAATATAACATTCATTAAACTGAGAACTTTTCTTAAATTGAGAGCAAGCTTCGTATGATTTAAATCCAGAATTTGTTATTTAAGCTTTCAGGCTTTTGTTGTGCTTTAGCTTAGTTCAGTATGGATGTGTTTTAACTTAAATTATGCTGCTAATGTTCTGTTGTCCCATTCATATATTCCTTGATATTCTGAAAATAAAATTCATTGCTTTACATAATGCACTCCAATTCCCATTAATAAATGCATAGAATGTTTGAGCTGTTAATAATTCTACAATTGGCTTTGTCAGTTTAGCTCTCAAAAATTAGCAATCCCATGCATCATCTAATCTTTTGCACCACAGGAGAATTTCTATATAGGGAATAAATATAAAGTAAAATTATGATCTTACATTATTCTTCATGCCTGTACTGAGAGTAGGGATAGGGATGAGATCTCATTATTCTTTGATTCCCCGATGATTAAATAGTCATTGGCATATATTATATACTCAATAAATGTCTGTGAACTGCCAGTTACTGATTGTATGTGGAGGAACGTTGTTTCAAACAACAAATAACTTGTGAGGGAGAATTCTGCTGGGGCCATTGCTGATTTCACAGCTTTATTGGCTGTGCATCACTTGGAAACATGCAGAAGCTTTCCATCTCACTCAACATTAAACCTAATTTGCAGGATACAGGATGCTTGGGGCTGGTGCACGGGGATGATCCAGAGAGATGATATTGGGAGGGAGGTGGAAGGGGGGTTCAGGATTGGGAATTCATGTATACCTGTGGTGGATTCATGTCAATGTATGGCAAAACCAATACAGTATTGTAAAGTAAAATAAAGTAAAAATAAAAATTAAGACAAACAAACAAACAAACACTTAATTTGCAGGCTGCAGCCTGAGTGACTTTCTCTCCTCCTATATAGTACCATTCCTTGTTCTGCCCTCTAGCGCTCTGATCCCACAGTTTTTGGTTTGTTCTTTGACTCCACATTTTCCTCATAGAGCTGTCTTTATTTCCACAGACTGTACCATGGTGTTTACTTAAACATAACCTCCCCAGAGAGAACTTCCTGATCATTCAAATCCCTCATCTGTCTATCATGTTATTGTAATATGTGATGGCTAATTTTTTGTGTCAACTTGGTTGGGCCATGAGGAAACTAGATATTTGGCTAAATATTCTGGGTGTTTCTGTGAAGGCATTTTTGAAGGATTAACATTTAAATAAGAGGACTTTGGGTAAAGCAGCTTACCTTCCATAATTTTGGTAGACCTCGTCCGATCTGCCTTTAAAAAAAAAAAAAAAAAAGCTGAACTTTTCTTTTCCAGCAAGAGGAATTCTTCAGTGGGTGGCTTTTAGGCTTGAACTGAAACATTAATTATTCCTGGTTCCTTTGACCTGGCTCCTCCTGGGTCTCTAAGATGCCAGCCCACCCTGCATATTTTGGGCTTGCTTGCCAGCCTCCATAATTGGATGAACCAGTTTCTTACAACAAACCATTTTATCTATCTAGCTAGCTAGCTATCTAATCTGTCAAATCTATTTATATATCTAATTTATCATCTATCTTACTGGTTTCAGTGAAGAATCCTGATTAATGCTGTGGGTTTGCTTATTACATTTTCCTTCCCTACTAGAAGTTTGTTCCATGAGAATAGTGACCTTACTTTCATTATTCCTGGCTATATCCCCAGGTCTTAGAATGGGTCTTACCCAGAGTATATATAGTAATAAACTAATGTTGAATGTTAGAACTAAGGACTTGATCCAGAGAAACCAACTATAAGGATATGCAAAAGCAAAAATAATAGTAAGATATTTTGGATTGCCATGTACTCTCTGGTGTGAGCTATAAAAATCAATTATATATAGTATATACATATGATCTAATTACAGACAGACTTATTAAATAAAAATACTTATTTTGAAATATTGAGATTTAAATTACCTTGTTACATGATTCTAGTAACCAAAACAGCTATTGCTTATTTCATGACTGACAATTTACACTTGATGTGACATTAGATTATTAATATTTGATTATTTTATCTAATATTAGATATATTTAATAATGGTTTAGTCACCAAGTCATTTCTGACTCTTGCAACCCCATGGACTGTAGCCTACCTGGCTCATGTTTTATTCCTGCTAAGTTATACAACTTTAACGCCTCTAATTTTTTCACTTAAGACATTGTGTTGACTTCTTTAATTATTTAAACTTCTCTGCTCTGGATGCTCTCCACATTTCTTTAATTATTTGGAAAAGACATGCTAAAAATACATATGAAAATTTAAAATGTGTCTCAACAAAAGTGATTTCAAGTTAATATTTCTGGACATCCAGTGAAAATGTGTTCATTATATCCTTTCCTGAGTGCATTACATGTTTTGGTCACATTGGGTTTTATTTCTTTTTTAAAAAATGTCAGTCTAAACTGTCATATACAGAAACTAGTATATATAGAAACTCACAGACACACACACACACCTATCTCTACATTTATGCACTCCAAAACACAAATATGCACATGCACACACACACAAACACGTGTGTGTATGGATTATTTCTATGATTGTATTGGCAAACGTTTCTGGCAAATAATTTTTTTTAAACCTTCAAAGGAAGTCACAATTATCCTCAGTTTCCAAATTTAAGTACTAAGAGGTTAAATAATGAGCTTTGAGAAAAACTTTACAATTTTCTTTTGCTCTAAGCTAGTGCATTTATCACTACAAATTCTTCAGAGAAAATGAAAGACCTGCTTGCCTCAGTTTTAGGATCTGTCATCTATATTTGCATGCCTCTCACCTTAGAACTCAGCTCTCAAAACATTTTTATGGGGACTTAAACATGCAGCAAACTTGATGAAAGCAATAATGAATTCAGTAAATAAAAAAGTTACTATGGCTTCTTTTCTGCTACATCTTTGGGCAAACTGCTGTGGATTGCTTTCTAGCTGAGCACCTAACACTAGAGCTAATCCATCTAATGATTTCCTTCTGGGCTAGGTTTGAAGGAATAACCCTCTGTTAAAGTAGAGTGAATATCTAGTGTGACAAAATTAAATATGTGGGTATCACACAATCTCAGTTTCTCCAAGAACCAAACACTATCCCTTCACCTCTAAAGAGGATGTGTTTAGATTTTCGCATTTGAAGCAAACCGGTCTGCTGTCAATTGTGTATGTTGTTTATTTGCATCATAGTCTTTCTGTGGAAACCCTAAAGGCTGTAATCTTGACTCCAAGGTAACAAAAAATTTTCTGGGGTCCTGTAGGCAGATATTTGGAAGAGATATATGTGATGAAGGGTTAGTATCCAAACTGCGTAAAGAACAACTTAACCAAAGAAAGAATGAAATTATGCCATTTGCAACAGTATAGATGGACCTATAGGATATAATGTTAAGTGAAATAAGTCAGAGAAAAACAAATACTGAATTACTTTATCTATATGTAGAATCTAAAATACAAAACAATGAACAGATATAACAATACAGAAATGAAATCATATACAATAGTGTGATCACTCACCTAGAGTCAGACATCCTGGAATGTGAAGTCAAGTGGGCCTTAGAAAGCATCACTATGAACAAAGCTAGTGGAGGTGATGGAATTTCAGTCAAGCTATTTCAAATCCTAAAACATGATGCTGTGAAAGGGCTGTACTCAATATGCCAGCAAATTTGGAAAACTCAGCAGTGGTCACAGGACTGGAAAAGGTTAGTATTCATTCCTGTCTCTAAGAAAGGCAATGCCAAAGAATGCTCAAACTACCACACGATTGCACTCATCTCACATGTTAGCAAAATAATGCTCAAAATTCTCCAAACTAGGCTTCAACAAAACATGAACCATGAAATTCCAGATGTTCAAGCTGGCTTTACAAAAGGCAGAGGAACCAGAGATCAAATTGCTAACACTCCTTGATCATCAACAAAGCAAGAGAGTTCCAGAAAAACATCTATTTCTGCTTTATTGACTATGCCAAAGCCTTTGACTGTGTGGATCACAATAAACTGTGGACAATTCTGAAAGAGATGGGAATGCCAGAACACCTGACTGGCCTCTTGAGAAACCTATATGCAGGTCAGGAAACAACAGTTAGAACTGGACATGGAACAACAGATTGGTTCCAAATAGGAGAAGTACATCAAGGCTGTATATTGTCACCCTGCTTATTTAACTTATATCCAGAGTACATCATGAGAAACACTGGGCTGGATGAAGCACAAGCTGGAATCAAGATTGCTGGGAGAAATATCAATAATGTCAGAGATGCAGATGACACCACCCTTATGGCAGAAAGTGAAGAAGAACTAAAGAGCTTCTTGATGAAAGTGAAAAGAGGAGAGTGAACAAGTTGGCTTAAAGCTCAACATTCAGAAAACAAAGATCATGGCATCTGTTCCCATCACTCCATGGCAAATAGATGGAGAAATAATGGAAGCAGTGGCAGACTTTATTTTGGAGGACTCCAAAATCAGTGAAGATGATGACTGCAGCCATGAAATTAAGAGACACTTACTCCTTGAATGAAAAGTTATGACCAACCTAGACAGTATATTTAAAAGCAGAGACATTACTTTGCCAACAAAGGTCCATTTAGTCAAGGCTATTGTTTTTCCAGCAGTCATGTTTGGATGTAAGAGTTGAACTATAAAAAAATGTGGAATGTGGGTGCCAAATAATTGATGCTTTTGAACTGTGGTGTTGGAGAAGACTCTTGTGAGCCTCTTGGACTGCAAGGAGATCCAACCAGTCCATCGTCAGAGAGATCAGCCCTGAATATTCATTAGAAGGACTGGTGGTGAAGCTGAAATTCCAATACTTTGGGCACCTGACTCATTTGAAAAGACCCTGATGCTGGGAAAGACTGAAGGCAGGAGAAGGGGAAGACGATGAGATATTTGGATGGCATCACAGATTCAATGGACATGAGTGTGAGTAGTTCCTTGAGTTGGTAATGGACAGAGTGGCCTGGCATGCTTCAATCCATGGGGTCACAAAGTGTTGGACATGACTGAGTGACTGAACTGAACTGAACTGACACAGAACAAATTGGCTGTTGCCAGAGGGGAGATTGCTGGTGGAAATGAGTGAAATAGATGCAAAAAATGAAGAGGTATAATCTTCCAATTATAAATAAGTGTCCCTGGGATGATTTATAGCTTAGAAATATATTTGATAATATAATAATTTTGTATGGAGACAGTAACTAGACTCACTTTGATGATCATTTTGTAATGAGCAGTTACATA
>SJYC01111080.1:0-35230 GCA_006408675.1 Madoqua kirkii | reverse complement strand
GAATGAGATGGCTGGATGGCATCACTGACTCGATGAACATAAGTTTGAGTGAACTCCAAGAGATGGTGATGGACAAGGAGGCCTGGTGTGCTGTGATTCATGGGGTCGCGAAGCGTTGGACATGACTGAGCGACTGAATTGAACTGAACTGATGCTAAACAAGCTCCTAATTTCAGTCACGAAAACCCATTTCTAGTGCTTGTTTTGCTAATTGGTATTTCTTTCATGTTCAATCTTTTCTGGCATTGTTCAAGATAAGAGCTGAAGTTGTAAAGGCTGACTCTAGAGTGGACTTTCTGATTAAATGATAACAGATCACCCTTGGAGTGTGATTTACTGATTAGAAACTGTCACTTGAGTACAGCTTAACACCTACGTAATATCACACCTTCTGTATAGAAGTTATTTTAAAATAATTTACAAACATGGTAATGTTGATTTTCTCTGAACAGGATCAGAAAGTGGCATTCTTTTTTAATCCCAACCAAGCACAATATCTGGCATGGAGAAAGTGTTGAAGAGGGAGAGATTAAATCAAATTTTGTGGGGGCTAAGTAAATGATTAAAATGAGGAATTACCCATGAATGACTTATCCTATCAATTTTGCCACTGGTATAAGTGGGATTTGTTCAGTCTCCTTGAAAACACCCTGCCTTAGAAGTAGTCTATCATCATTATCATTTTGATGAATTTTCTTAAATGAAATTTGTTCTGAACATTCAAAAATATTTATTATAGAATTTTTACCACTTTACATTTGTGTTTGAGATGTACTTAATGATGTGACACTAGGGGCATTGAAAATAAATTTAAAGGAATCATATTTCTGAAACCAAAATAGTAATTGCTGTTTAATAGATGTATTTCATCATAAAAAAATATGATAGCTTTTCCTAATTCTATTGAGGTTTTGTGTTTTCTTCCCATGCAATATGTATCTCATTTCTAGCTTTCATACCAGATATTTTATTTGTGATACTTTTTAGATGGATGTATTTAATATTTTAAATCATTCTATTATACTGCTGCTGCTACTACTGCTGCTAAGTCGCTTCAGTCGTGTCCAACTCTGTGCGACCCCATAGATGGCAGCCCACCAAGCTCCCCCATCCCTGGGATTCTCCAGGCAAGAACATTGGAGTGGGTTTCTGTTATTATACTTACTATAGGTCAAAAGCAAAATTTCCTCTTCCAAATTTATTTTCTTTAGCAAAGAGTTCTTTTCAATTTTATACAAATAGAAACTGAGATAATTTACATATCCTTTTTTCAGTTTGTAATATACATTTTAAAATTTGAAAGCAATGACTGTGATTTAGATTGTAAGATTTTTGCAAGAGAAAATAAACTCTTTTTCAAAAAGATATATAAAATGATGTGTGCATGCAAAGAGAAATGGTCTGGAAAATGTACAGTAGTCTAACTTCCAGTCAGATTATTATGAGTGCATCTTTATTTTATAGTAAAAAATTAGAACATATGAATGTGTTCTAGATTTCTCAAAAGTAGAAAGCGTGTGTTTCTGTATGTAAATAAGATGTAAATAAGTGTATAAAATTATTATTATCAAGAATTAAAGAGTTTTCTTCACAGTCAATGATGAAGTAAATGAGAGCTGCCTGGCAATAAAACAAATATCAGTTTCAAATGAACATTTTATGTTTTAATCTTAATTTTACATTTGTTCACTACTAACAAGCAAAGACCTAATAATGTTGTAAAAATAGGGCTTCCCTGGTGGCTCAGATGGTGAAGAATCTGCCTGCAATGCAGCAGATTTCTGCATCAGGAAGATCCCCTGGAGCAGGGAATGACAACCTACTCCAGTGTTTTTGCCTGGAGAATTCCATGGACCGAGGAGCCTGGCGGGTGACAGTCCATGTGATGGCAAAGAGTCAGATATGACTGAGCTACTTCCACTTCCACACTTTTCTGTTTGACGAGGTGCATTTTTTTTTCCTTCTACACATGTTATCGTATATAATTCTTATCACAGCCCCAGGGCCTCCCTCACTGCATGACCTTGACCTCAGGCCCTGCACCTATTTTTTGAAATGTAAATTTATTTATTTTAATTGGAGGCTAATTACTTTACAATATTGTAATTTTGCCATACGTTGAGATGGATCCGCCACGAGTGCACATGTGTTCCTCATCCTGAACGCCCCCTCCCACCTCCCACCCAAGTTCATATACTTGATACAGAGTGAGGCCAAACAAACCAAAATGTCAAAATTTGGAGCAGAAAAAGGTTCATTACAAGGCCCAAGCAAATAGAATTTGTGGCTTGTACTCCACCTTCTCTCTCCAGTGGATTTCAGGGAAGAGTATCTATAGGAAAAATTCAGGAGGCGGTCTGCAGGGTGTGTGACCTTCCTCTGAGGGGTTGGTGGTGAGGTGACGGGGGGTGGTCACAGGAATCCTAATCATCAACCCTCTGGTTCCAACTAATCTGGAGTCCAAGTGTTTGTGCTTAGTCTGAAGTTATCATGGACAACCTGGGTAGAGGGATTCAGAGATACATATCACATTGTCATATATACCCCTTGAAGAGGAACCAGGACCCTGATAAACTGTTGTTGTTTAGTCCCTAAGTCATGTCCAGCTGTTTGCAACCCCATGGTCTATAGCTAGCCAAGCTCCTCTGTCCTTGGGATTTCTCAGGCAAGAATCCTGGAGTGGGTTACCATTTCCTCCTCCAGGAGATCTTCCCTGCTCAGGGATTGAGCCTGTGTTTCCTGCATCCCCTGAATTGGCAGAAGGATGCTTTACCATTAAGCCACCAGAGTTCTTGACTATCTTTCATTTCTTTACTTTTTATGCCAGTGAAGTATTAGCTGCTTTTTTCCCCCCTAAACTTTTAAAATTTAAAATGGGGGATCATATTTACTTATTTATAATTTTTAATTGAGTATTGTTGATTTATAATATTTAGTTTCAGATGTACAGCATGATACTGTTAGAAATAGGTTGACTGTTCTCTTCCACCATCTGGTTTGATACTAAAGGAATTATAGCTTGCTCTTCAAAAATTTAACTCAGCAAAGAATTCACAAATATATTTAACTAGATTCATTGTTGCCACATTTAAAATTGCAAACATTTTGAAAAAATAGCAGCAGCAACAACAGCACAACAAATGTTCATGGGAAGGAGAATAGATAATGATGTCATATAATAAATGTTATATAACTATTAAAATTAATGTACCAAATGACACACAGTAATATGAATGAATCTTAGTAAAAAAATATTGAGAAAAATTAGATTCAAATGATCATGTAAAGCAATAGTCCATTAAAACATTTAAGATGTCTGTTGGGCATATACTTTTAATAGTCTCCATATATGTATTCTAGGACTTCCCTCATCGCACAGTTGGTAAAGAATATGCCTGTAATGCAGGAGACCCAGGTTCAATTCCTGGGTAGGGAAGATCATCTGAATAAGGAAATGGCAACCCACTCCAGTATTCTAACGTGGACAATCCCATGGACAGAGCAGCCTGGCAGGCTACAACCCATGGGATTGCAAGAGTCGGACACGACTTAGCGACTAAACCATATATGTATTCTATATTACATGTGCATTCTTTTCACCAGTGAATATAAATGTAGTCTGTGGTAGATAATGCAGTGATGAATGTGGAAGTCAGGATGATTTTTTTTTTTTCAATTTAGTGAGGGACAGGAGGTTTGATTGTTAAGAGGAGAGGAATCACATAGCTGAATGTAGGTTTGTCAAGGTCTTAGTTTTTAGTTTGGGTGGAGGGCCTAAGATTGTGCATTGCAGTATTAAAAAAAAACAAGCTAATTAATAACAATACAATGAATTATTCATAGACTAATTATCAATGAAAATATATCTTGAATCAAACTCTCTAGGGTTTTCTTAGATTCTAGTTTTATTATTAGCTCTTTTTCCTAGTTTTGTCTTTTTCAGGCTTTTCAGTTTTCAGTGCTCCAGACAGTTTTTGGCCTGTCTTTCTTTTGGATCTTTTACAATTCTATCTTTATTTTATTTCTTTTGACCATTTTTGTTTTGCAATAGAGAGGAAACTTTTCCTTTCTTCCCTTCTCAATTCTTTGATGGCCTCACAGCTAAATTGACATAGGACAGATTCACAGGAGGAAAAAACTGCAGAAGTTTAATTTTGTATATCTAGGAAAAGATAGAAATATGAAACTAAAAAAAGTGACCTAAGTAGGAATCTTTTATACCTTTTCAACAAAGAAAGAATTACTGTGAAGAACTGACAAAGTTGTTTCGTCTTGTGGTGCCAAATCACCAGTGAAGTCATGAAGGTTGTTTATTCAACTTTCTTGGCCATGAATTCTCTATTCTGGTGTTGAGGATAACTTCTACCCTCCAGGTACAAGGAGGGCACCCTTACATGGAAATTTCTTTCCTGTTTTCAGGGGGACAAATGACAGTTAGAATGCCCTTCTCATGCCAGTTGTTTATTAAGTAACTTTAATTAAAAATAATCAATATGCCAAAGTGACATATTTTGAGAATATTCTGAGTTATTTATTTCTCTACTTCTGTTGTGACATCAGTATGTCTAGTTAGATATCATTTAGTCCATCCACTAAACATACAGACAATAATCTAACAGTGAGAGTAGCCTAAGTCTGGAGGGAAGTCTAAAAAATCCATTTGTAGTGCTGCAGAATTCAGTGTGGGCTTTGCAGGACTTCATGGGGAATATTGATTTCTTCCAGAAATTTGGTAAGATTTACAAGTGGTACACCAGGAAATAATTTGTTCACAAATTTTGTGGATGCCAGAGAAGAACCAATGGTCTTATAGTTCCTTAATTATTCTCCAGCTGCACATACATCCCATTTAATAGAAGATAAAGTGAAAGTATTAATTGCTCAGTCATGTCTGACTCTTTGTGACCCCATATACTGTAGCCTACCAAGCTACTCTGTCCATGGAATTCTCCATGCAAGAATACTGCCTGGTTGCCATTTCCTCCTCCAGGGAATCTTCCCAACCCAAGATTTGAATCTGGATCTCCTGTCTTGCAGGCAGATTCTTTAGCATCTGAGCCACCATGGAAGCCAAGGACAAGCCTAAAGATTAAAAGAAAATAATGGCTGTAGGATGTCTATTTGCACCAATGTATAATCCCTGATAACTCTTTGGCATCTTTCAGCATGTATTTGTCTTTTTTAGATGGTGGAGCATTTGCCTGATAGGGATAAAGACAGGTTTAAAGTTGGTTGGAGAAATAATAGGGGTCCATTTGGAGCTTCATATTTAACAACCTTGTTGGTCCTTTTGTTTCTTGAATATACAATATCTCCTTACTATGGCTGTGAACAATGGCAGTTTTAGAAAGGAGGGATTAACTTTCAGAGGGCAGCATTTTACATCCTTTAGCTATAGGAGTATTAGCAGAGGTTAAGAATCCACATGATTTTTAAGTCGTGGCAACAATATGGCAGATTTCCAAAAACACAACTGGAGTCAGTGTAAATAGTGACAATTTTCCCTTTTGTTAATGTGTAAATCCTAGTAATACCTATGAATTCGGCAGCTTGGGCTAATTTTACAGTGGGCAGAATGTCTCTCAAGTGGTTCTCGTGGGGAAACTATGGCCCAACATATCATTAAGTTTCCCTGGAAATTATGTTTATAGTATGTCACAAAAATAGATGTCTGGATTGTCTAAAGAAGTGTCTATGGGTTTTTACTTTTTGTGACTTTGAGACCATTTCTTCAGTTGTAGGGCAATAATGTAGAACAGAATAGGGCTTTCCATCATTAGCAGAGGGTAGTAAAGAACTGGATTCAAAGCATTACTGTAAGATGATGGAAAGGCTGATCAAACAGTCTTGTTTATAAAACTAAGAACATTGCCCTCCATTCCAGTTCAAGCTTTTATCCACTGTAGTTGCTCACCAACAGTGCAACTTGAGGGGAATTCAGGATGGAGAAAAATAGGACACTTTTTATGCTTTGTCCCTGGATAGTTAAGATGCATATCAGTGAAATTTCACTTATAAATTTCACTGACTCTAGATTCTTGCATCTTCCCACATGTGGAAAAGCACTAAGATTGTTAACTTAAGATGTCTGTCTTTTGTCATTATCAGTAATCTCTTTATGTTTGATTACATATTCTTTTCCAGAAACAAATCATGTATATCTTAACCCCATCTTTCCTCTTTGGATCAATTCCTCAGAGCTATCTGATCAGCTGTCTCCTAAGCTATAGTTTCCCCATGTAACTTAACTCACAACTTTTATGTTGCGTTTTTTGCTTTCATTCTAGATATTCATAGGTAATTTGTCATTATGTAGACAGATGCTATCTTATGAACTTTTGAGAAGGAAGACATCACATAGGGGACATAAAGGTGAGTGAGGGAGCTAATATAAGGGACTGGCTTTGTCAGTTTAGGTGGCAGCTGTGGCTTCTGTGCACAAGCGTGGGGCCATGTCTGACACCACAGGGTCTACCTGGCATGTGCATGCTCAGCTGTGTATGATTCTTTGTGATCCCGTGGACTATAGACTGCCAGCCTCCTCTGTCTATGGAATTCTCCAGGCAAGAATACTGGAGTGGGATGCCAGTTTCTCCTCCAGGGGTTCTTCCTGATCCAGGGATCAAACCTGTGGTTTCTGCATTGGCAGGCAGATTCTTTACCACTGAGCCACCTGGAAAGCCCTAACTGACATGAAAACTATGCTATACAATGTATCTGGGAGGCAAACCCTGTCCTAAAATACTTGCAGCAATCCTATTACTTGTGTGGCAGTTTAAATGAACAGGTTTGTCAAAATTAGGTAAACTGAGAGCTGAATGTGTGGAAAATGTTAATTTTAAAGCTTCAAAGGAGATTCATGTCTTTGAAGGTGAGGAAATGGGCTCTGGAGTAGTCTAGGAGGAAGGTGTTCAGAGTCTTAGTAAGGGCAGAAAGGTTAGTAATCACTGGTGGTAATAGCTAGCTGCCCCAAGAAATTTATATAACTGTTTTCTCATTTGGGTGAGAGAAATGCACAAAACTGACTCAGTGCATTTTGGGGTGAGCTTTTGAATGCCCTTAAATATCTCCTGTCCTAAATGCATGAGTTAAGCGTACCCATTGAAGTTTGTACCCATTAGGAGACTTTATGGTCTTGTTCAGATAGTGCCTTTAGGAAAGTGAAAAAGACTATAAGGGCACCCTGCTTAGTTTGGTTACAGAGCAAAAGGTCATTAATACACTGAAAAAGAGTGGAACCTTGGGGGAAGGCTTCAGAATATAATTCAGCTTTAGGACTTAGGAAAATAGTGAAGGAGATTCATAATATCCCTAAGGTAGACAAGTCCATGTTAACTGTCTCTTTTTACACATAAATGCAAAGAGAAATTGTGAGTTGGGATGTATCGGAGTTGAAAAGAAAGCTGAAAGAGATCTGTTGCTATAAAGCAGGTGCGCCAGCAGGAATTAAGGTAAGAATAATGGCTGAATTGGGAACTGAAGCTGGAGGGAAGGAGGCATGGCACAGTCTTTAAAAGAATAACATAGCCATAGGACATGGTAAAAACTGATTAAAACTAACTAGGTCCAGGATGACAGAATATTTGACTTCCAGTGGACCTTGAAACCCATTTTATGCTCATTGTAATACATCAATGTGCTAAATGACACACCCACAAGTGCCATGGCAGTTCTGAGGCTAACCATAAAAAGCCAAAAGATGGAAAATGTAAGCGTTAGTTGTTCTATTGTTCGACTCTTTGCAGCCCCATAAACTGTAGCCCACCAAGATCCTCTTTCCATGAATTTTCCTCAAAAGAATACTGAAGTGGGTAGCCATTCCCTTTTCCGGAGGATCTTCCCAACCCAGGGATTAAACCTGTCTTCTTCCTTACAGGCAGACTCTTTACAATCAGAGTCACCAGGGAAGCCCTTCAAAAGGTGGATTGTGGCTCAGTTCCTGGAAATCTCCACCCCTCCCCCCAAATAATTGGAATAATCCTCCCATTCATTAGCCTATGAAATTACCCAGCCCATAGAAATTAATCACTCTATATGCAGGCACTCTCTCACCTTCTGAGATAGCCCACACGCTGTGGAGTGTGTTTCTCTCTAAATGAATCCACTTCTCACGTATAACTTTGTCTCTTACTGAATCCTCTCTGTGACGAGACATGAAGAACCTCATATTCACTGGGAACAGGACTGCATGAAGGCAAAGAATTACAAAGGAGTCTGTGGCTCTTAGTTCTTGCACAGATCAATAGATTTTGTTCCCATCTGAGTCAAACATATGTTCTTTCTTTATTGGCAAGACTGGAGATTTACAGAGTGAGAAAGTAAAGAAAAATGCAGCCCAGTGTAAGAGAGAGTCTATTATAGGTTCATTTCTTTGCTCTGCATCTCTAGAGAGGTGATATTGGGTTACTGATGGAAACAAGTTTCTTTCTTATTTTTGAGAACACACATGAACTCTGCGCCTAGTTACAATCCAATTCCATTTGTATGTGTGGCCCAGAGACCAACTAGAGATTTCTTCAAATATTCATCCTCTTTAGAACTATTTAAATGAAGAAGAGGTTCCAGTAAGGGAACTAGGATTTGATCTGAGGGCAAGAAAACAAAATCACCCTTCTCATTTATAATGGCATTACATTTATATTACAAATTTCTACCCAAAAATGTTCTATAAGAAATTGGAAACTAGGGTCTACTGAATGACACATAAACACAACATAAAAGCTGAGTCTAATTTATTCAGTGTCTTAATGAGGACTATATCCCAGGAGACAACCTCATACAGCTCCGAAACTGTTCTGAAGAGGTGGGGCGGGGAGGTCAGTTGGCTATTGATGAGTGGCATCTTTATTAGTGTACTTATTCCAATGACAATTTAATGCAATAAGCCTTTTTTATGGAAAGACCTGAAGATAAATTTCCATAGTTAGAATAAATCTTAACCATAAACACAAGTGGTGTCTTTGAACTGGGTGCAGAGATGCAGTCCCCATGATACAAGAGTTCATTTCTAGAGTTAGCAAAGAGAGAAAGCAGAGATTTTTGCTGTCATAGGCAGTAAAAATGATACAGAAAATCTAGTGCCTTCTTCTCTAGTTATAGACCCAGTAATCTGTGATGCCAGGCAGGTGCTGCCAGAATGTGATATATGGCAACTCACTCCAGTGTTCTTTCCTGGAGAATCCCATGGACAGAGGAGCCTGGCAGAGTACAGTTCATAGGGTCGCAAGAGTTAAACATGACTGAGCCACTAAACCACCACCACAATTACAACAACAGAGGTTGAGATGACAAAGGCCGCTTATGACAAATATCCCTGAGAGCTGTCATGGGCAGACAAAGGGCATGCTGCTTGTGACTGTGTCTCAGAATCACAGTGTATTCAACTGGCCACCAGATGCACAGCCGTACATGTACATTTCAGATGGTGAAGGTCAGAGAGAAGGTCATTAGTCTAAAGCCACGTTTTGAGGAAACAGAACAAAACAAGGGGGAAATTTCATTCAGTTTTTATATAGAGGGCCCACAGCAAACTTTGTCTAAACAGATGCCAGTTGATGAGAACCATGAACTCTCCAGTCTATGAGCTGGCTTGAACAGCAGGTTTATAGGACCTCTGCCTGCTTTTTACACTGTGGTTTCCCTGTTTATGACAAATGACACAAAAGACGGAGACAGAAGGAAACAACAGCCATCTTTGGGAGGAATGAGATCCATAGAAAACAACAGAACTCATAACAAATCTTTATTAGAATCGCTCTACCAAGGCATGAGTTCACACAGATATTTCCCCCTGTCTATCTAAATTTAGATTAAAAAAGGACTTTCCCCATTCTGTTTCAGCTGAACCTGCAGGTAGAGTCGGGGAGATGGATGCGGCCAGAATTTTTACCTTCCACCAGTCCTTGCCAGAGGCCCCCAGATCTCTCTCCTGTGGCAGCCCAGAGCAGCAGTGTCAGCCGGTGAAGTGTCCCATGCTGGCACCAAAACTCCAGGAAAGAGGCCGTTTTTATTCTTCCCTTCTAAGTTCTATGGTTGGACAGATAATTAAATTGATGTAAGACAGACTAACTATAGAAAAGAAATTAATTTAGTACCTATGGGAGCTTGTAAAGATACGAAACTCAAAAAATGTGACTAAAACAGGCAGTTTTTATACACTTTAAACAAAGAAGTGGCTTTCCAGGTAGCACAGCGGTAAAGAATCCACCTGCCAATTCAGGAGATGTAAGAGAAATGGGTTCGATCCTAGGGTCAAGAAGGTACCCTGCAGTAGGAAATGGCAACCCACCCCAGTATTCTTGCCTGGGAAACCCCATGGAGTCACAAAGAGTCAGACAGCACTGAGCAACTGAATATGCACACACGCAAACAAGAGAATAGTATTTGTGAAGAACTGACAAATAGGTTTGTGCTTGCATGGCTAATCACTGAAAAAAGTAACAAAGTCTACTTATATACTGTTCTCCACAGTGAATCCCAATCATTGGCAATAAGGATGCCCTCCAGGTGCTGGGAGGATACCCTTCACCTTGAAATTGAATTTTTTGTTTTCTGGAGACAAAGGAAGGTCAGAACATCTTTCTTTGTCAGTTGTTTCTTTTTTTAAAATATAAATTTATTTATTTTAATTGGAGGTTAATTACTTTACAATATTGTGTTGGTTTTGCCATACATCAACATGAATCCACCTCCCCATCCTGAACCCCCCTCCCTCCTCCCTCCCTGTACCATCCCTCTGGGTTGTCCCAGTGCACCAGCCCCAAGCATCCAGCAATTCAAAATACTCAGTATACCAAAGTAGCATATTTGAGGTTGGCTTGCTCTGAACCTCTCAATCCTTTCTGAATGTCACTTTTCATATTTTCAGATAAATATATCTCTACTTTTATGTTGCTATTTAGTCTTTAATTCTTTACCAACTGAGCTATGACTGTTTAAACAGTGGTGTTGGAGAAGACTTTCGAGAGTCCCTTGGACTGCAAAGAGATCTAACTTGTCAGTCCTAAAGGAAATTAGTCCTGAATATTCATTGGACGGACTGATGATGAAGCTGAAATTTCAATGCTTTGGCCACCTAATGTAAAGAACTGACTCATTGGAAAAGACCTTGGTGCTGGGAAAGATTGAAGGCAGGAGGAGAAGGGGATGACAGAGGATGTGATAGTTGGATAGCATCACCTACATGATAGACGTGAGTTGAGTAGGCTCTAGGCGTTGGTCATGGACAGGGAAAGAGGTGTTCTGAAGTCCATGGGGTCTCAAAGAGTCAGACACAACTGAGTGACTGAACTGAACTGAACTGAATCTTTAAATATGTGACATTTTGTTGGTTTTAAAATTTCTTTCCTAAGCTCACTGGATATTTTACATGTTGCTGTTATTTTTTCTTGTTTCTGATTTCTGGTTATAGTAATTACTTTATATCTGCAAATGCTTGCTTAATTTTTTTCAAATGTGAGTACTATCCTAAATATTTCTTCTGCTTACATTTTATTTCTGTGAGTATTTTTGCATATTTCAATGTTTTGATTCGTATTTTCAATGCTAACTTTGTATGAATATAGCATGCCTTTATTTGGCTTATTTTAAACCTCCCCACATTCTCATCTGGCAATAACAGCATTTCTATTTATTTATGGTGAGAGATTTTTATAGTTCACAAATAGCCTATTTGGGGAGACAGTGTAGTGGGATGTTAATAGGCTGAGACCTTGCTTTGGGGGAAGATATGATTCTGCTTTTGAAATAGTACCTATTTTTTTTTTTTTTGGTATACACTGATTTCCACCATATGCTTTCTGTCCTTAAATGTGTATCCATAAAAAGCATAACTTCCCCATTCCCACTATCATATAGTATCATCAGGATACTGTTACTCCTGTCATACAAATAATCAAGCCTCTTCATTCAATTCCTTAGGAGCCCTGCTCTGACTCACTCTGTTGCAGTTATGTTTTAAGTATTTCCCCTACATCAGGCAAGGGCTTGCCTGGCAGTTCAGCAGTAAAGAATCTGCCTGCCAATGTAAGAGACTTGTGGGAGATGTGAGTTTGATCCCATGGAGAAGGAAATGACAACCATCTTCAGTATTCTTGCTTGGAAATTCCCTTGGACTGAGGGGAGCCTGGTGGGCTACCGTACTCAGGGTCACAAAGAGCTGGATGCAGTTGACAGAAGAAACAACACCTGCATCAGGCAGGCATTTCTTTTTGAGGGGGTCGTGATTTTATGGGTTTTCTGCCGCCACAGGCCATGGGTAGTTCCCTTTTTCTGTGCTACCTCTGCCTGACTATGTTTAGGAATTAAGTCTGGAGATGGTTCTGCAACATTTGAATGTTTTATTTCTCAACTTAAATATGCACTGAAGTTTATAGTATCTTCTGTTCCCTAGTTATTTGTCAGATAGTGTTACTTGCTCTCAGATCTGTCTATAAGTTTTGGGGGAATGTGTGAAGAGGTTTGGATTTAGGTAGTCACCATTCTTCTTCCCAGAACTTCCCTGGTGGCTCAGATAGTAAAAGTATCTGCCTAAAATGGGGGAGACCCGAGTTTGATCCCTAGGTTGGGAAGATCCCTTGGAGAAGGAAATGCAACCAACTCCAATACTCTTGCCTGGAAAATCAGGTGGGCAGATGGAGGAAGTTGGTAGGCTATAGTCCATGGGGTTGCAAAGAGTTGGATGAAACTTCACCTTCTCTTTCTTTCATTCTTCTTCAAGAGCCCTAGAGCCAGTATGGTTTTAAGCATGAGTCTTTATTGACTGGTACCTCATTGAGAGCTCGTATTTTATCCTGTATATTTTGCAGCTCTTGGCAGTGCTTGCGTTATATGCAGGCTGTCTATCTGCGTAAGCATTTGTGGTTGCTTCCTCTGTAGCCTTGATGTTCTTCCATTTACTGTTTTACTAGGAAGAAGATTTTAAACCCTTTTTATTGGAACACAAAACATAAAGCTACCTGCACAATGGCAGTTCACTTCTGTACACACCATCAAACAATGTAATAAAAGCTTTCTTTCCCAAACTGCTTGTGTGAATGAGAATAAGGGATGCAATCTTTCTGGATGACTGCTCTGAGCCAGAACAGTCAGCTTTGCATGTGAAGCTGCAGTGGACTTCAGACTATTTTTATCCTCTCAGCTTTAGGAGGGCACATTCTGTAAAACCTCTTATATCAGTTCCCTGTCTCCACTCCCCACGGAACCACAGTAGCCTGAATAATCTTTTTGAAATGCAAATATCATTTAGAAGAGCTAAAGATAAAAATAATTAACTTTTTAATATACCTTTATTTAATAATAAAACTATCACTTCCATAAGCAGTTAGCCAGGAAAAACAGGGCAAGTTTAAAGATAGAAAGTATAGCTGTAAAGCTGGCCTTATTAATACTGCTGAGGTTGAGCAAAGTCAGATTAGATATTATAATGAAGGGCTCTGAGATTTGCTTCTAATGGATGGGATATGATAGAAACACATATTTGAGAGGAAGCTCTCTCTATCTTTCTCTAAGCTTTAGGCTGCTGTAAAACATCATGACTTTGAGAAAGAAGTTACATTTTGTAATGTCTGGGTGCTTATAAGTGCAGAACAGAAGCAAGAGTTGGCTCCCACAATCACTAATTGACAGAATGATTTAATATTGAGTGACTGTTTCAGCAATAATTTTCAAAATTGGTGGAAGAAAATGCTCTGGAAAAATGTGGCTAAGGGCTGAATCACTGTGAAAGCACTATTTCAGTAAATGACACTAATTGTAAAGTAATGGCCATATACTTCGCATTCAGACTTATGCTGACAGATAATGTTTTATTATTTTTTAATTTACCACCTTATAAATCCAGTTGGCCTGCTATAATTCCTTCTTGAATTCTTTTGGAAATGAGCCTGGGCATTTTTAGCTGGTTTCTGCTTGATACATGCCAAACGTGGGTTCTTAATTTAAAATTTTGTTATGGCAGTACCAACTACTCTTCCTAAAATATTAAAGATCTATCAAAATTTCCTCCATATCTTGGTTTCTAGGGGTTTTTAACTAAGCTGTAAAAATATGATTTCTCTTGACACTTGGGATGTCACATTTTCAGGATAAATGTTATTCTTTTTCAGTGTCTTTCCATTTCTATCATTTTCAAATGTTTAAGGAATATAGCTTTGCTTAACATAGTTATATACTGGGGAAATATTTCTGTTATTAATGCTAATGATTAAAAGTTGAAATGTTGTCTTTGACAAGGCTTTTACTGTTAGTGTTACATTTTGTTTTATTTATTCTGAACACAAACAAGCATCTCCTTTAATGGATGCTTGACTTGGGGACAAAGTAATCCCTGGTGAATTCTTGAGCTACTCCTGGAAAAGTAAGCTCTATGTAAGTAACTCCAAAAAAGTGTACAACTGAGCATCTTGATTTTTTTCTGTTAGTGGTACCTTATTATTCCATCTATTGATATTAGTGGAATTTCAATAAATGTTTTTGTTATGTGTCCTAAGAGTCTTTCAATGTCACTTTTCCAAAGATTTTGTTTTCAACTTGTCTTTGTGCCCTTGCAAGTTACTTTTCTGTGGGGAAAAAAAAAAGCTATCAATGCACCTGTCAAATGTACATAATGTATCCTTTATTGCAAATGGTTTCCAAAAGGTCTTTGATTCGTGTGTAAGTTGTAGTGGGAAGTGGATTGTGCTTCCTATGGGGCAGAAATAGATTCTATAGCTCCATAGTCACTTTCTAAAACTTCAAGATTAAACTTTCAATGCTTCCTCTTCATCTCAAGCATTTTAATTTCTCTGTTTAAAAGAATCTTTACTGTTATTATGTTAATAATAAGCTCATATCTTTTAAGTGCTTATTATGTTGTAGACATTATAATCATTTTAGTGGCTTTGTCTCATAAAATACCTATATTGTGGACTCTATTTGTAATACAAATTCAATATTATGTAGAAGATATTGGGCTTCCCAGGTGGTGCTGTGGTAAACAACCTATCTGTTAATGCAGGAGACACAAGTGACGGGTTTGACCCCTGGGTCACGAAAATCCCCAGAAGTAGGAAATGGCAACCCACTGTAGTGGACTGGAAAATTCCATGGACAAGGATGCCTGGTGGACAGAGAAGTCCATGGTGTTCCGTGGACAGAGAAGTCCGTGGTGTGAGAAAGAGTTGGACGCAACTGAGCACACAGGCACACACACATGTAGAAGACCTTAATAATTACTCCAGATTTTCAATCCTAATTTGAAATATCAAAACAATATCTTAGGGTTGATTTTTGGATTTAAGAGAGCAACAGATATGAAATAACTGGCGTAAGGTTTCACACACTATAAAATTATTTTGACATCTAAACATAACTTGTTATGAAAAATTGAGCATTTGAACCAATTTAGATTCTCACTCCTTTGACTGAGATGTAGGAATAAATAAGCCAGTGAAAATAAGCCCATCATTTCTAATGTCATTAAGATTATTCACATGATCCCTTATGACTTTTTCCAACAGCCCACACTTCGTTTACAAGAACAAGTTAAAAGACAAAACAAAAAAGTAGGAAAACAAGAGACCAAGCAAAGCTGAATTCTACTCCAATTTGGAAATTAGTTTTATCTGTCATCAGTCACATAAATTTATACTGAGTCTAAAAAACTGCATTCATATCATGATAAATTATTATGTTGGACTTAGATGTAAGGTTTTAGTGGGAGAAAGAATTGTTACCACTTTATTTTTTCCTTTTTATCAAAATAAATAGGTCTTTTTATGCTGAATTATATAGTATACAAAGGTATTATTAAGTGTAATGAAAAAAGGCAATCAAGGAGATTGAAAAGAAATATTACTTCCAAATTGGATAAGTGAAGTTGCTCAGTCGTGTCCGACTTTTTGCAACCCTGTGGGCCGTAGCCCACCAAGCTCCTCTGTCCATGGGATTCTCCCGGCAAGAGTACTGGAGTGGGTTGCCATTTCCTTCTCCAGGGGATCTTCCTAACCCAGGGATCGAACCCAGGCCTCCTGCATTGCGGGCAGATGCTCTAACCTCTGAGCCACCAGGGAAGCTTAATGGGTCACGAAAATCCCCAGAAGTAGGAAATGGCAACCCACTGTAGTGGACTGGAAAATTCCATGGACAAGGATGCCTGGTGGACAGAGAAGTCCATGGTGTTCCATGGACAGAGAAGTCCGTGGTGTGAGAAAGAGTTGGACGCAACTGAGCACACAGGCACACACACATGTAGAAGACCTTAATAATTACTCCAGATTTTCAATCCTAATTTGAAATATCAAAACAATATCTTAGGGTTGATTTTTGGATTTAAGAGAGCAACAGATATGAAATAACTGGCGTAAGGTTTCACACACTATAAAATTATTTTGACATCTAAACATAACTTGTTATGAAAAATTGAGCATTTGAACCAATTTAGATTCTCACTCCTTTGACTGAGATGTAGGAATAAATAAGCCAGTGAAAATAAGCCCATCATTTCTAATGTCATTAAGATTATTCACATGATCCCTTATGACTTTTTCCAACAGCCCACACTTCGTTTACAAGAACAAGTTAAAAGACAAAACAAAAAAGTAGGAAAACAAGAGACCAAGCAAAGCTGAATTCTACTCCAATTTGGAAATTAGTTTTATCTGTCATCAGTCACATAAATTTATACTGAGTCTAAAAAACTGCATTCATATCATGATAAATTATTATGTTGGACTTAGATGTAAGGTTTTAGTGGGAGAAAGAATTGTTACCACTTTATTTTTTCCTTTTTATCAAAATAAATAGGTCTTTTTATGCTGAATTATATAGTATACAAAGGTATTATTAAGTGTAATGAAAAAAGGCAATCAAGGAGATTGAAAAGAAATATTACTTCCAAATTGGATAAGTGAAGTTGCTCAGTCGTGTCCGACTTTTTGCAACCCTGTGGGCCGTAGCCCACCAAGCTCCTCTGTCCATGGGATTCTCCCGGCAAGAGTACTGGAGTGGGTTGCCATTTCCTTCTCCAGGGGATCTTCCTAACCCAGGGATCGAACCCAGGCCTCCTGCATTGCGGGCAGATGCTCTAACCTCTGAGCCACCAGGGAAGCTTATTCAAAAGACCTGAAGTGATGATGGTGTTCTTGGTATAGACTAGCATTTCCTGATTCATGTATTTTTTAGATTTTTATTTATTTTTTGGCTCCACCGGGTCTTCCTTGCTGTTCCCTTACTGGGCTTTCTCTAGTTGCTGTGAATGGGGCTGCTTTCTAGTTTTGGTGCTTTTGCTTCTCATTGCAGTGGTGTCTTTTGTGGAGCACCAGCTCTTTGTGCGCAGGTGTCAGTAGTGGTGGTGCGCAGGCTTAGTTGCCCCAAGGCATGTGGGATATTCCCAGGCCAGGGATTGAACCCATGTCCTCTGCAATGGCAGGTGGATTCTTAACTACTAAACTACCAGGGAAATTCTTGATTCATGAATTAACATCACTGGCTGTATGTATTCCAGAGAGAACAGGGCTCTTTGTTCTACTCCATGAAAAAGATACATGTATGCTGGTTTATAGGGAAAAATAAATATGAAATGGGGACTCCAACTTTCCTTTCTACTAGAAGAGCAACTAGGATTTTATCAACAAGAAAATAAAATGTAAAGTTCAGTCCTTAAAAATTAAATGGATTGAACTAGGGTGATTTTGTTAAGCATTGCACTACATTGATTGTTATGTCTTTTTGATCCTGATTTTTAGTCACAATAAGGAATGGAAAAATCTTACCCAAAAGAAATGCTCCTGTTTCCTTTGACTTCCCTTCACTTCCTTACTCAAAACAGCACTCCCACTACCACCTGAAAATCAAAGTGATATTTGTATATATGACCCCAAAGTCTATTAAACAATTTAAATCATTCAATGGTGTGCATAAACATGTATTCCAAAAATGGCTTGCATGGTGCTTATTTTTTAAACAGGATACATGTATGAATTACTGAATTTGATGGGGTTGAGGGCATTAATGTAACTTTTCAAAATATAAAATGAGCAAGCTTGCAGGACCCCCAGGATTTAATATGCAGATGGCAAATGTGCTAGTGCTAATTCCCTATCACTTTTTACCATCTCAGTACATGGCTCTCGCTTATTCACACCTCATGTGTCTATGCCAAACACACAAGTGCCACATTAGTGACTCACTTGAAATCTGCACTGCCTGGATCATTGAGAAAAGTCTTGTTATATAGTACTTCATTGAAAGCTAGTGAAAAAAATTTCAGGCTTTATAAACTTATGTTGACTTCATAATTTAGTCGTCTTGGTACAGATGGAAGCCTGAACATTTTTTTCTAATTTTCTCTGAATGCATTACAGTGTTGTTTGCAGCTATTACTCCTTGCTTGTGATTATTTTCGATGGTTTGATGTTTAGTGTGTGACTGATCCTTTAACTGACACATTGCCATCTTAGCAAAACAGCAAAAAGCTGTGATGTTATTGTCCTTAGTGATCAAGTATATGGCTGGGAAGAAAAAAGTTCTTCACTTGCTTAGGGCTGCTTTCCTATATTGCCCCATTGTGAAGACTAGGACTTTCAATACAGTATTTATAACAGAACTATAATTTCCTCTCCAAAAGTCAGTACAACTTAGAGTCAGGGAAGATTTGAATGGCTGTTTGCCTGCTTGTTTGTTCCACTTTTAAAAGTTCTTTCTTCAAAATTATATCAAACCAAGGAAATTAAATCTTTCAGTTAATTTTCTTAAAAGAAAATCTTTTATTTTTTATAAAGTAATTAGTTAATGGAAAGGAAAATGTCTTGAAAAAGGAAGTGTCAAAGTCTCTTCTCAATTACTCCAGTTTTCATTTTCAAATTCAAATCTTGAAGTTCTAACATTTTGGAATGCTTATGGAACAATATCACACTGTAAATGCTATCTTCAGAGAGGGCAAGACACTTTTGTGTGTGCATGCTCCGTCATGTCCAACTCTTTGTGACCCTATGGACTGTAGACTGCCAGTCTCCTCCGTTTATAGTATTTTTCCAGGCAAAAATACTCGAGTGGGTTGCTGTTTCCTTCTCCAGGAGAATCTTCCAAACCGAGGGATCGAACTAGGGTCTCCAGCATTTCAGGAGGATTCTTTACCACAAGTGCCATTTGCGAAGATCCATCTATACCATAATATTCCTTATAGCTTTGTAATTATTATTGACACTTCATAAATGTTAACTTGAAGCAAATTTCTCATTGTCTTCTCTGTTAATCTCACTTTGTTCCTCCTTGAATGTCCTCTTCTTCCCTCATTCCTACAAAAAAATATGTTTGCTGAATTTATTTGAACAATGTGTTAAAATATATTGATAGTAAAATTGAAATTATTTATCCAAAGCCACAGTACATACATACATATGTACATTACTGTAGCAGCAGTTGCAATTTTTATAATCTGTCCAGAATCCTAGCTCAAGCTATCAGAGGAAGCTGAATGACTTGGTTTTGTTAAGAAAAGAAGGTTATTTTAGTGAATGAAATACTGTAGGATTACAATTTAATGATTAAAAACTTAGTTGAAAACCATTTCTGGCATTTTAGAGCTGCAAGTTACTTAATCATTCACTCTAAACCTACATTTCTTATTCATAATGTGGGGAATGATAGCCTGTCTTTTATATTTATTGTTAGGCTAATTAAGATAATGTGTAGACAGTGCTTAGCCTGCACAAGTGGCTTCTAAAACAAAAACTTCCTTGATGATGTTGGGTGGCAATTAATTTTAGTTCTTAGTCAGTTGTTAACATGCAACAATTTTTGCATGAAAAATTGTTTTTTAATAATGCACGAATTATAAAACACATTTTCTCCCTTTTGCTGTTCTTTCTCAGCAATGGGAAAGGAATAGTCAGCTATATGTGTTATGCCTGTGTTTTAAATGGTTGTTGCTCTGAATCCTAAAATATTATTATTAATAACTTTTCTCAGTTTTCTAAAATTGCACAGGTGTCAACCACTGCTCAGTGATGGTTTATGATATTTATTTTAACACAAAGCCTACTTCTTTTTGGACTTTGTTTTGAAAATGTAGTTTGAGGTCAAGGTTTAAGAGGGCTTTAGGAACTTTATGGCAATGGAGAGTTATGGAAGACATCTGATTGCAAAAATGGATTACTAGGTGCTCTTGTAGGAAGATTATTTTGAGGTACTGAAGAGATTGAAGAGGGAAGGTAAGGAGTTCTGTTAAAACCGGCATTCCATGTATAAGTAAAGAAATCAGAAAGTCACTAAAGGGCAATTATAAAATAGAAGATCTATAGAAAGAATTTCTAGAGGATGTGGGCTTTCAAATGGATTTTACCATTTTTACAAAATAAATATCTGATTATGCTACTTCTTTGTTTAAAATCTTTTGATAATTTCACAATGCTCTGAAAACATTTCCCTATATCCTTAACAACACTAGACTATTTTAGTCTCAGATAAAATCAGACCTAACAAAATGTAGCTGAGGTGATAAGGAGTTTAATATTAAAAAATAAAAAAGTAATCCACAAGAAATTTTGATTCCGAAAAGCTACCATGATATTTTCCAGGATACCATGTTCTGGTATCTCTTCTGTTCTGCCATTCTCTGCATGTAGTTTTTATGTGTCCCATAAAAATATGTGTTAGAATCCTAACCCTTGGTACCTGTGAATATGACTTCATTTGGGAATGAGTCTTTGTAGGTAAAATCAAGATAGGATGAAGTTTACTGGTATGGATTATGAGTGGATTATAAAGAAAGTGGGGTGCAAAAGAATTGATGCTTTTGAATTGTGGTGTCAGAGAAAACCCTTTAGAGTCCCTTGGACTGCAAGGAGATCAAACCAGTCAATTCCAAAGGAAATCAGTATTCATTGGAAGACTGATACTGAAACTGAAACTCCAATACTTTGGCCACCTTATGTGAACTGACTCATTGGAAAAGATCCTGATGCTGGAAAAGACTGAAGACAGGAGAAGTGGATGAAAGAGGATGAGATGGTTGGATGGCATCACCAACTCAATGGATTTGAGTTTGAGCAAGCTCTGGGGGTTGGTGATGTGCAGGGAAGCCTGGTGTGCTGCAGTCCATGGGATCACAGAGAGTCAGACATGAGTGAACAAATGAACTAAACTGAACTGAAATTATACTGAATTAGTGTGAACCCTAACCCAGTATAAATAGCATCCTTAGGAGAAGATAAGAAACACATGCACCCACATAGAGGAGGAAGTTGAGTGAAGATGCAGACACAAGGGTACAGAGCAACACTTTTCCTGGACTCTGGAATTAGCCCCACTTAGCTGCCATGGCAAAATACCACAGATTGGATGCCGGAAAAGAGATTCATCTCTCACAGTTTTGGAGGTTAGAAGTCTGAATTCACGGTTTCAGCATATTTAATAACTCCTGAGGTCTTTCTCCTTGGCTTTCCAATGACCATCTCCTTTCTGTGCCCTCACATGATCTTTCTTTTCTGTTTATACATCCTTGGCGTCTCTTCTTATAAGAAGAATATTTCTATTGGATTACAACCCCACCTGATGGCCTCATTTAATTACTGATTTAATGGTCTTCTCTCCTAAGTCCCGATGGAGGTTAGGACTTCAACATATAAATTATGCTGTGGGGAAATTCAGTCCATAACAACTTTCCAAGTAGATTTCCTTTCATATCCAATTGGCCAGGGTTTAATATTATGACTAATCCTAATCACTGGCAAGATAAAAGAGAACATGGCAGTTTATACAAATAAGATCTATCTCTTAGATTTGGAGCGGTATTGGTTATATTTGATGCATTGGGCATGTATACTTTAATGAAATTGGAGTTCTGCCTGCGTGGAAGAGAAGACAGCTTGATAACGACAATAAAACCATCATCTCACACTGTCTTCAAGGCCTTTTCTAATCTTGTGTTTGAGTTTCTCTAGATTCATATATTTCTACTTGCCTTGCTCTCCAGACTCTAGGGTAAGTTTTCTTTTCGAGTTCATCCATTCTTCTAATATTGATATCATTCTGTTAGTTGTTTCATCTAATTGAAATCTTGTCCTTTATGTCTTCACATAGTTTACCTATTCCTATCCTTCAGGTCTCAGCTTAAGTGACATAAAAGACTGACTTTCCATATAGCACATATGTAGCTCACAAAAGATTCTGAATTAAAAAAAAATGCTTATCATGTTTATTATTTAGGCAATACTATCTTCCATACTAGACCTAAAATGAATTCATGACAAGAATGTCCTTATCTGTCTTATTGATTTCTTCAGCGTGATTGCTGGACACTCAGTAAATATGTGTTGAGTGGTTTAATGCATATGAATGAGTATCAGGAATATTAAAACATAACTTAGATATCAAACAAGTGTTTGAAAATGGTTCAATCAATTAGCTGAATTATGGAAGACAAGAAGCAAATATTATTTATAGAGACAGTGGAAAGTGTCACCTTTAGGAAATGAGTGATATTTAGATAGATACATTTCAGCAGGTTACAGGAAGCTCTGTTTTGATTCCTGGGTTGGGAGGATCCCCTAGAGAGGGAAATGGCTATCCACTCCAGTATTTTTGCCTGAAAATCCCATGGACGAAGGACTCTGGCGGCCTATAGTCCAAAGGGTTGCAATGAATTGGACGGGACTGAGTGACTAAGCACAAGCACTTTTTAATGACTCTAGTATGTAAGGTAACATAAAAGAATATTTTTCAATACTCTGCATCTATGTGATGTTTAAATTAGATAAACATGCCAAATTTAGATGTTTAAATTAATTAAATTTTCATTTGTTTTCATGAAGCTAAATACATTATTTCAGTGAACTTTACTATTTTCTCTTATTTTTATGTTGCAAGAATCATGGTGCAAACAATGGTTTGCCTTCTATGAATTTCATGGTTTTTAAGTTAGGCTACATTTTAAAAATAAAAAATTAAAATATACAATGTAATATAGGCTAGTGAATATATGAAAACTGGTACACTTTCGGACTAGCTAGCCTTCCTTATATTTAATCAGATTTCATTGTTGTTTCAAGACGTAAGGACATGCAGTGTTTTATAAATATAATAATAAAGCATTTATAATAACTTGCTAATGCTTAAAAGATATTATTTTCTTTTGTTAGAGCAAGCAGTTTCCAAACATTGCTAGTTTAATGTAATGATATGTAATGGAGGGACATTTTCTGAGCTTAAACTTTAACTGTCAGCCATTTCATAGAAAGAAAAGTTTATCCTTTGCTTTTCCAAGTTGTAAAAGATCCAGGAAGGTTGTCTTTCGATGATTTCTTCAGCAAGGGCTCAGAAGATGTTTTACTTATGGGGACCTTCAAAGAACATAACATCAGCTAAGGTTTCAAGTCAGATTTTATGGCTTCCATGCTCTTTAACTCTTGTCATAGTAGCTTAAAATGTTGAAAGTATGAAGGTGAGAGGAAACAGAGGAGACAGATGGTACACGGGGAGAAAAGAGCACAAGGCACAGAGCTACTGCACGAAAGTAAGTGGCTCTGAAAAAAATGCTGAGAAATTTATGTGGTGCTGTGTGAACTTTTATCTTAATTCTTAATGTGAGAAGTCATTGGCCTTGCTGCACTGACTTTGAACTTGTAAACAGCATGCATTCTGAATTTGTATTTACACAGTAACAACTGCATTTTCACTTATCCATCATAAAGACAGCACCTTAATGACATTTTTGGCCATAATGAAAATAAAAATAGTAATAAAAAGGTTTATATCTTTATCTGGTGGATTTTTAGTATTTTTTGGTGGTTGGAAAAAAAAAAAGCCACTAAAAAGTTGCTACAAATTGGGAGACATGGCTAGGGCTATCTCTGTCTCTGTCTCAGCTTCTGTAGAAAATGATCCCTTTGGAGCAGACTTGGAATGATACAGATTTTTATAGAGGCATCAAATTTCGGGGCTGAAATGGACTTTAAGGACTGAATAGTCCAATCAGCTGTCTGATATTTGATGGAATCCGTCTCTCATGGCTTGATCAAGTGATTATTTACATTATCAGGGGGTCTCATTACCTATAGAGGAAATATAGTCATCAACTGATGACACTGAATATTATGCATTGACCCCAGATCTACTTTGGCCACCTGATCGAGGAGCAGACTCATTAGCAAAGGTCCTGTACTGGGAAAGTTTGAAGGCAGGAGGAGAAGGGGAGGACAGAGGATGAGATGCTTGGATGGTATCACCAACTCAATGGACATGAATTTGAGCGAGCTGCAGGAGATGGTGAAAGACAGAGAAGCCTGGGTGCTGCAGTCCATGGGGATGCGAAGAGTCAGACACAAGTGAGCAACTGAACAGCAAATCTATTTTCTTGGACCTCCCCCATTTGTCCTGACACCTAGAACCATGTACAGACACCGTTTGACGTTATCTAAAGTGATTTACCATGACCCACTTCTTTTCAATGGGCTACTTATCTTGAATTTCTCAAACTATTCCTCATGGCACAGATCACTCTCTCTCTTTTTCATTTTACAGCTTCATGCTGCTACTTGAGTATTGAATTCCTCTTTTTGAAGGCTAAATCTAGCAGGACAAAAGGAATCCTGCACAAATAAAGCTATGCTAATCTCATTATGGCCTTTATACTCATAAAATATGAGTATTTTGATTAAAATAAAGCAATATAATGATAACCTATTTAGAAACATTTGTGATGAACAATTTGAAGGGCTCAGACTCTCTTTATTCTGGTGTGTTTGTCAATTTTTTTATTTTTATTTTTTTATTTTACAATACTGTATTGGTTTTGCCATACATCAACATGGATCCGCCACGGGTGTACATAAGTTCCCACTCCTGAACCCCCCTCCCACCTCCCTCCCCATACAATCCCTCCAGGTTATCCCAGTGCACCAGCCCCAAGTTGTTATGTACCAAGAACTGTGCTGTTTTATCTGCATTGACAATCAGTTCTATGATTTTAGTATTATTATTATTTAAGGCTAAGTGGAATTATATAGCTTTCTTAAATTCATACAGCTAGAGCATAAGACAGGTTTCAACAGCCAATCTTTTCAGTTCCAAAGCTCATACCCAAAATGTCTGTGCAAAGCTCTGGGAGAGAAAATAATGCTACAAACTGAAACCACCGATCTCAGTAGGTCTTAATCTTGATTTTAGTTATACTGTGGCTAGTAATCATCTGTAAGGTTTAGACAATGCCTGATTTAGGTTTGAATATCTTGGCATTTGTATGCAAAGTTTTATTGTAGCATCATTATCCTTTACAATAGAGTGGAAAGTATGTTTATGTGCCCCACAGAATTCCAGAGCTTGGTTAATGAGTTTGGGAAACTCTTTCAGCACCTAAAGCTCTTGTTGCCAATAGAGATAATTTGACTCTTGGTCAGCTTATAGTTCTTTCCCAGAAAAGGAACTATCAATACCAGCAACCTCATGTTCAAATTTCTCACACTTGTACCGATGGTGACAATAGTATATGTTTCCTTGTTCAGGGTATTTATAATAGTCTTCAAGTCACAGATAGTATAATATAGGAAGTCAGTGGATGAGTAATGACTCAGATGTCATAGAAAATGCAGCCTGAGACAGACTTAGACCTCATACAAAGACAGCAAATACTAGACTGTCTCTGGAACTCATTACAGTGCCAATGTGATTAACAGGAATTCATTGCACTTTATAAACGATGATAACAACTGTCTGTATTATTTTTGTCTGTTTGTTGAGAGGCTCAGTTGATGTACAGGGCCACTTAAGTAATCTTATAGAACACTTCATGGTACATTGTAGAAAGAGCGTAGAAAGATTGGTACTTTAGGAATGGGGCGAGTCTCATTCTCTTTCCTCCCCAATCCTTATCCTCACTTTCAGTTAAATATTATCTATCTATCTATCATATATATCTATTTTGTAATCATATCATAAATGCTTGTTTAATGATTTAAAATATAGTTGAGATAATAAGCTAAATGGTTTAGTCTCTACTTTCAAGGAAATGATAGTCAACTATAGGAGAAAGACAAATATCTTTCAAGGACACTTTTAATGACAGTCAACAAATTCAGGATTGCTAAAGAAAATGTTTTCTTGAAAAAAACATCAAACCTATTCATTTGTGAATAGGACCTTAAAAGATTATAAAATAGATTTAAATAAAATATTATCTTTTGTTTCTCTAAAAGAATCTACTGAGGAGTAAGTTAGTTTCAGCTGAAGATGTCAAAATTTAAGATGAAGTGCCATATCCATCTTTCCTAATGGATGAGGAAAGGGGATAAAGAATTGCTCCTAAAGATGAGTCCCATGCACACAGTTATCTGGCATCTACTTTCCAGCTGCAGAAGATTGAATGGAATTAATTTAGAATACTGGATAAAGCAAAGGAGTCAGGGAAGGGAAGCCTGGATGGAGAAAAATCAGAGGCAGTGTATTATTTTAAGAATTGGTATCTTCTGGCTGGGTCAGAAATAGCATTCAGTATCACTTGAAATTATGCGAAATTCCTTGAAGTTTATTATAACTTGTTTGCAAACTGGTAGTCAATCATTAGGCTATCTCTGTATGTATTCCCACTAAAGTGCAGATGTTTCCCTTCCTTGTGAACTACATTTATCAGTAGAATGTGACAGAAGTGACATCTTGCAAGCAGTTCAGTGTTCAGCTCTTAAAAGACCTGTGAGCTTCCACCCTTTTCTCTTTCAATTTAGTTTAAAGAAAAATCAGAGCAGGGCTTTCTTCTGGAAAGAGAGACTGTATTGAAAGGCTCTGGAGGCTAAGGTACATGCTGTAAAGAAAGACCATGTGAAGGAGAATAGAGACACCCTATGCAACCATTGGCACTAGGGCTCCGATATGGGAGCAGGTCACCTTAGAATTTCCAGTCAAGCCCGTCCTTCTTGGGTGACCTCGCCTAATTCCATGGGGAGCAGATCTGCCCAGTCATCTTGGAGAGTGGTAAGAAATAGCAAATCATTATTGATTTAAGTCGCTAAGGTTCAGAATGACTTCTTATGCAGCAAATCATTATTTCCCGTGCTAGGTTAAAGGAGTACAAGTAACTCCTTTCTGGTAGAGGAAGGAAGAGAAGAGAAGCTTTTTTTCAATAAAGAAACATAAATGACTGGAGTAGTTATGGATAATGGAAAAACGTGTTTTCTTCCTTGAAAGTGAACTTCAATAGCATAACAGTTCTGACTTTTTATACCTTCATTCCTTAATCTAAAAGGAGGTGGAATGGATTCTGTTTTGGGTGAGTATGGAAGAAGAAACAAAGCCATTTGTAGGCCAGTCTTTTCTTTTGTCTGACACTGATCCTTTGTACCAATTCTCAAACTAATGTCCATTGAGTCAGTGATGCCATCTAACCATCTTATCTTCTGCCCCGCTCTCCCTTTTTCCTCTTTCTCTCAATCTTTCTTCCACATCAGGGTCTTTTCCAGTGAGTCAGCTCTTTGCATCAGGTGGCCAAAGTATTGGAGCTTCAGCTCCAGCATCAGTCCTTCCAATGAATATTTAGGGTTGATAGTCCTATCTAGTATTGCTATAAAATTGGGTGAGTGCATCTATCTAAATCTGAGGCTTAGTATCAAGAAGAAAATTTGTCTTAAATATATAAACCATATTCTACAACATCAGCCCCAACAGTGACTCTCCGAGGATAGTGAATCTGGTCCTGAAGAAAGATTGCACTTCCAGGTTAATGTCTGGGTTTTGGCCAACAACTTTGCTGTATAAAATGGAAATTTGGCCCTAGATAACTGGACATTTAAAAATACTCCTATTTGGGTGGGACCCTGGGTCTACGCCTCAAGCTAACATGGACTTTTGTGGTCAGAGCCTTTGTCTCTCTGTGGAATATTGTTCTGGGCCTAAGACAGCATGCACAAGAAAAGTACAGAGGCTCGGTCATCTCCAGACCTGTGACCACCTCTTTTCTCTGGACAATTCCTCTGTGCCTTTGAACATGCCCAACCCAGACGATTTTCTGTCCTGCCCCACATCCTGCAAACTACCGACTATTAACCCCCTTTCTTTCCCACTTTGTCAGCAGTGGCTACCTGCAGGTCCACACATTTATTCTTGTGGTTACTGTTACTGTGCCCTCTGTACTTTTTTGACCAAAGTGAGAAAACATAAGTCTTCCAAATACACTAAGGATATCTCTGCAGAACACCAAAGTGTCCCATGGAATTAGGAGGGAAGCAGTGCCTGTCTTCTGGGGTAAAGGGCCTCTACCCCTACCCCCAGGCCTGTGAATCTGCTGAAGGCACAAAAAATCAGTCCTGCCCCAGGAGGCAACTCAGCGGCCTGGTTCTTCAGGATTCAAGGCATCATCTACTGATTCCTCCACACGTCCAGCCCCTATGGGCTTTAGAGCCTCCTGCAGAGTTCAGATTCAGCCAGCTCTTCTTCAGCTATATCAAACAGTCAGAGCCCCCACCTGCCCCAAGATCTTGTTTAGCAAATTACAGTATTCAGTCTCTGCTGTGGGAAGAGAGCAAGGTTTCCCTGTAGTCATCCATCTCCTGGAAAGAAGGCTGTGTTGGGTCCTGCATGGCTGCCCCTACCCCTGCGACCCCATGTCCCTTAGAGGAGGCAGAACTCCCACCTGCCTAAAGTGTCTGCTTCACTTTATTGCCCAGTCTTTAATAACCAAGACCTCCTCCTTAGCTTTACTTTTTTAAAGATGATCTTTGTAGTTGATGTCTGAAATGTGGCTATTGCACATTCTTTGAATAATCACTTGTAAAATAACTGTCTCTGCTTCAAGCTATTTCTATTACTCACGTTGAAAGGATTTTTCTGGCTTTTGGTGTTTTGATATTGACTCCGAAAGCAGAGTGGGGAAGAACCCAAGCTTAGATTTGGGGGCCACGATGAGTACAGTGAGTTTTATAATTCTGCTTTTATGTGTCCCTTGGTAAAAGTGACTAACAATATGCATTCCTCACAAATAAATTTTTAAAAAGAACCTGAATTGTTAAAACAAACAAACAAACAAACAAACTCCTACTTGAATGCCACTTTCATCAACATGGATGACCTAGAGATTGTCTCTGAGTAAAGTAAATTCAACAAAGAAGGAGAAATACTGTCTGATATCCCTTATATGTGGAATCTCAAAAGCAGTGATGGAATGAACTTATTTACAAAACAGAAAGAGGTTCATAGGCTTAGAGAATGGACTTATGGTTGCTGGGAGGATGAGCGGAAGGGATCGTTAGGGAGTTTGGGATGGACATGTACACACTGCAATATTTAAAATGGGTAACCAACAAGGAACTACTTGTAGAGCACAGGAATCTGTGCTCAGTGTTTATGACAGCCTGGATGGGAGGGAAGTTTGGGGGAGAATGGATATAAGTATACATATGGCTGAGTCCCTTTTCCGTCCACCTGAAGCTATCACATTTTTAATCAGCTATGTGCTGTACACTGTGCTAGTCGCTCAGTCATGTCTGACTCTGAGAGCCCATGGACTGTAGCCTGCCAGGGTCCTCCATCCATGGGGATTCTCCAGGCAAAAATACTGAAGTGGGTTGCCATACCCTCCTCCAGGGGATCTTCCCAACCCAGGGATCAAACCAGGTCTCCTGTATTGCAGGCAGATTTTTTTTCCCATCTTAGCCACCAGGGAAGCCCAAGAATACAGGAGTAGACAGCCTATCCGTTCTCCAGGGGATCTTCCCAACTCAGGAATCGAACTGGGATCTCTTGTGTTGCAGGTGGATTTTTTTACCAGCTGAGCTACCAAGGAAGGCCTTAATCAGTTATGCCCCAGTACAAAATAAAAAGTTAAAAAAAAAACCCACTCATTTGGAGAATGCAATTATGGACATCTTTGTGGGAATTCTGAGGGCACATTAAGGTAGGATCATTCTTTTGTTCAAATTTTCAGTCATTTAGAGGCTGTGTGGGGAAGAGGCATGTAACTTACTGTGTTTAAGGCCTGATTGCTATTCACCTCAAATCTAAGAATGATGCTTTAAAACTCACCTTATAAACAAAAGTTTTGTAACTTGATTATTAATTCTGAGCTACCTAATTAAGAATGTATTTTGTTTATAAATTACTGCTATTCAGGTAGCTGAAAATGACCTGCAGTGACTAAATAATTGAGTTTTGTACCTTAACCTTGAAATGCATTTGAAATCACTCTTTTTGATTACATAGAAGGTCTTTGTAGTTTAGATGAGAATAAACAATAGAAAGCTACATATTATTAAAGAACAGATCATTTTTCAAGAAAGAAGGGCTTTATGGTATAATTGGATGAAAGTATATGGAGTAAGAATCAGAACACCTAACTCTTTTATTGATTTTTCTCTTTTCGTTCCTAAATTCACTCAGCTAACCAGTACAGAGGAGTCTGACTCTCCAGGTGGTTGTAAATATGAAATGAATAATGAATAAATACACAGAAAACACTTTAAAAACAGTCACAAATATTAAAATATAGGGGTTCCTTTAATATATTCTCACAGATATGTATTATTTTGTCTTTCTGAGAGTTAAGTGTATTTCTATATGCTCTAGGCTAGGTAAAACTTTGAAATGTTTCTCTATTTAGGACCCAAGAAAACAATTACTACAGTTCCATCTGGAGTTAAAATGAAAGTTGAATCACGATCATTACCAAGTGCAATAGACCTTTCTGTAGTTGTTTTGCTGTCAGTTCACATTTTTAAGTACTATATATATCCCCCCCTCTTAGACCTTATAGCTGCCTGGTTGACCACTATTCTCTGATTAAAGTTAAAAACCACAGCACCCTTAACAGGTCATAAATCATCTCATTCATAAAGGTGCAGATTACAACAGGGGTACAACCTCATTGCTTTTATGGATGACTGTTTCTGATTAGATAAAGCATAACACAGGTATATTTTGTAAGCCTGAAAGAAGACTCTGGTTCACAATCGTGCAGGCAACAGCTGTCATTTTGCCTCTCAAACATCCATCAGGCAAAATTATTAAATCAGCATGCATCATCTTGTATAATAGAACTAAAATCACTGTTATAGAACAGAATTCTGTGATTGATTTTTCCTGCTTTGAAAATAAACAACTTGACTTCGCGTTCAGGTTATGTAACAGCAGGAGATCATTATCTTGTGACAAAAATCTATTTTATTGACATTATCTCTAAATGATCCCTTGATAGGATATATAAAATTTAATATACATTCAATTTAGAATGATTCTATTCACATCATATTCTTTTATAGCCAACATTTGAATCCAAACAGAGTATTTGTTTCTGTGATGTTTAATTCTTGCTTAAGTCACTCAACAAATATAATTCTGATGAAAATCTTGATCTAATGCACACTGTTGACAACAAATGCTTAAGGATGAATCTTAACCCCACTAGTGTAAACTTGGACAGGATACTTGCTTTCTGATTAATCTATGAAATAGGAATAATAATAATAATGTGTAATTCATACAATGTTGCCTGGAATAAATGGGTTCATATATTTAATATGCTTAAATGGTGTACCATTTTCTGGTATATAGGAAGAGAACTGTGACCAAGATTCATTTCACAACATTCATCCTTTCACTTATTTTTTATTCCTTTTTTGGTTCTGTGGCTTAGAGAAATATGTTTCAATTCTCTGAACCACTGTGTGCTAAAAATTTCTGCTTTTAAGTTGTTTGGCATATTAGATGAGGCCACATTTGCAAATTATGTTTTAAACAGTACAGAAAATATCTTTTTTATAAATGAGAGCAGTTTGGAAATTAACTCTTTAAAAAAGTTGTAATTATGATACTTGCTGCAGAGAATTTTGTTCAGCAATCATCGACAGTTGTTTCCTAAATTGACTCTGTATTGCTCTGAGTGTTTTACTTTTCCTCCTCTAGTTCCATTCTTTATCCTTAATTCTGCTCTGTGCCCCAGAATGCTGGCATCTATGGACTGTGTCAGTCTTCACCTTTGCCCTATGGTTGCCTAGTAGATTTGATCTAAGGGGGGGCATCAGTTGAAGAGAAATCGAAAATAAGGAAAGTGAGAGAATATACACTCTTGATTCTCTCTCCCCCAGGTCATAGGAAATTAAGTGTGTCTCTTACTGAAGGCCAGACCCAGGTAGGCGACCTCACCAAACAACTTTCACTGTTTGGGTTCTGGTAATTGCTTCCTTTTCTTGTTCATTTAGACCTAGCAGTAGAAAGCCTACAGTTTTTGCCAGCCCAGGGCACGGCATCATTCCTTGGCAGTTTTCTCCATTTACCCTTTTGAAGACCACCTTTGCTAAGCGATCTTGAATTACCCAGTTTGACTGTGCCACCTGTTTTCTGTCTAGATCCTCACTGATACATACATCCAAGTTTGAACTGTAGAGTAAGCAGCCATATCTGAGCCATATGAAAACGTTACTTGCTTCAGAGAGATGAACTTTACTGTTGTTGAAATTTTGTAGTGTCTCCAGTGTGGTAGTTGAAGTGCTTGTTTTATGTGTCATTGTTTTGAAGATGTGAGAATGTTTGTCATACTCAGTAATACAATTTTTTAAAAAGTGTTAAGAAGTAGAGTGCCTTTTGGAAACATAAGGTCAGATTAGCATTCATTTGGATTTCACAAGGTAACTGAACACAGATTTGAATTGTAAAGTAGCTGTAATTATCTTTTTAACAGACTCAGTAACTCTTCTTGGCAACCAGCACTATAACTATAGACATTGTGTTAGGCACAAACTTCCATGTTTTTGACAGACTAGAAGATGAAAAGATACACAAGGACTTCCTGTTGTTAGTCTCACTTTTTGTCTTCACATTTCTTTACATCTGAAACTATGACCCAAATGAGATTTACACTTCATTATTCATGACATATTGTCCTCTTTAGTGGAATACACAAACTATGCCTTTATGGAATAAAGTTGATGTTAGGGCTAGAATGTAATATATTGTTTGTGTGATGATGATAACCTTTCTAAAGAATAAAACATGCCTAGATATTGCAGTATTTGTATAAGGCAAATAAATAATACTATAAGATAATAAAAGTGAAATAATTCTTAATAATAAGATATAACATACCAGAGATATAGGCAATAGCAAAACATATCAGAAAACTCAGGAAAAATGCTGAAACAGAAATGTAAAAATTAATTTTTGTTTTGGAATGTTATTTGTGGGGAAGGGTTAATTTTGCTTACTCCTTTGAGAATGCAAATCACACTTAAAAAATAAGTATCTCCTTAAACTTCTTTTCTATTCTTATTTGAGATAAAAACATTTATTTTAATAATTAGCTGAATGGTTTGGAAATGGTATGGATATGCCAAGGAAACAAAAAGAGACATAATTTATTTCAGAAAAAAATTTTAAATAAAAAGTAATGGGAGAATTTGTTTAACATTTACAAGGAGAAAGTTTAGTGGGAGTTAAAGTGTTCCGAGAAGGTGATGGCACCCCACTCCAGTACTCTTGCCTGGCAAATCCCATAGACAGAGGAGCCTGGTAGGCTACAGTCCATGGGGTCGCGAAGAATCGGACACGACTGAGCTATTTCCCTTTCAGTTTTCATTTTCATGCACTGGAGAAGGAAATGGTAACCCACTCCAGTGTTCTTGCCTGGAGAATCCCAGTGATGGGGGAGCCTGGTGGGCTGCCGTCTATGGGGTCACACAGAGTTGGACATGGCTGAAATAACTTAGCAGTAGCAGCAAAGTGTTTCTGAGACTCCAGACACTTATTGTTATTTATTATACAATTATATATAATAAACCTAATATAGAGAAAAAGTATTATTATTCTCTCATCTTCCACCCTATCTACTTTCACACAGGGAAACAATCTCAAATTTAAAAGCAATAAAAACTTGCAAAGGTTGATATAACTTACAATTGTTACAACTCAGAACATAGTCATCTTAGGGAGTAGCTGAGTCAACTCGGGCTTCCATTACTGTGTACCATAGACTGGATGGCTTAAATGACAGAAATTCATTTCTCACAGTTCTGAAGGCTGGGAAATCCAAGATCAAGGTGACGGCAAAGTAGGTTTCATTCTGAGCCCTCTTGGCTTATAGGGAGCCACCATTTCACTCTGTGCTCACGTGAGCTCTTTTTTGTGTGTGAGTACAGAAAGCTCTGGTCTCTGTTCTTTTTGTAAGAAGTCTCATTACAAATCTCATCACAGGAGTTTTGCCCTTGTGTCACTATCTAACCCTATATACCCTCTGAAGGTCTTACCTGCAAATATCATCATGTTGGGGGTTGTGGTTTCAACGTGTGAAATTTGGAGGAACACATACATTTGGACTATAACAAATTTATTATACAATTATATATAATAAACCTAATATAGAGAAAAAGTATTATTATTCTCTCATCTTCCACCCTATCTACTTTCACACAGGGAAACAATCTCAAATTTAAAAGCAATAAAAACTTGCAAAGGTTGATATAACTTACAATTGTTACAACTCAGAACATAGTCATCTTAGGGAGTAGCTGAGTCAACTCGGGCTTCCATTACTGTGTACCATAGACTGGATGGCTTAAATGACAGAAATTCATTTCTCACAGTTCTGAAGGCTGGGAAATCCAAGATCAAGGTGACGGCAAAGTAGGTTTCATTCTGAGCCCTCTTGGCTTATAGGGAGCCACCATTTCACTCTGTGCTCACGTGAGCTCTTTTTTGTGTGTGAGTACAGAAAGCTCTGGTCTCTGTTCTTTTTGTAAGAAGTCTCATTACAAATCTCATCACAGGAGTTTTGCCCTTGTGTCACTATCTAACCCTATATACCCTCTGAAGGTCTTACCTGCAAATATCATCATGTTGGGGGTTGTGGTTTCAACGTGTGAAATTTGGAGGAACACATACATTTGGACTATAACAGAGAGGGTACCTCTTTATGTGTCTTGATCTACTGGCATGGTGAATTAATTGGGTGATAAAGAAAGTTATCCTTTTAAGTAATTTTCCTTGTTTTCTTTGCTTCCTTCTTTTTCTGCTTCCTTCGTTCCTTGTTTGAGGTTTTTATATATGACTATGAATAAATGTGAATAGGTGACATGTTCCTTACCTAGTTTTTTTTCCTTAGGAAATACATAGTATTCCTCCTTTACTTTACAATTTGATTTGCAATTACATGGCTATTTTTTCAAATAGTACAAAGAATTTATATGTATTTTCTGTGTATACTTTAGCAGTATATAATGGATTATCAAAATAATAAAATTAAAAATTCAGATCAAATTACCTAGTTCTCAGAACTCATCTCACT
>SJYC01111079.1:0-20200 GCA_006408675.1 Madoqua kirkii | reverse complement strand
GCTTGTACACATGTGCATATAAGTTCTTTATAAGAATATATATGTATAATCAACTATTATGTAATCCTTCCTTATCCTTTGTATCTCTTGGGAAATGATAAAGGTGAATTTTTAAAGAACAAAACCGACCTTAGTGATACAAAATAAAGGGAAATATATTTGGAAAAAGGTGAGCAATTAGATATAAGAATAATTTTTTTTTAGGAGTAGACATGAAATTAACCAGAAGCATTTGAAAAAATGTAGTAGACATAGTGGTAAATATTTGATGATTCTGATTGTCAAATATTATTTCAGAGAGCATAACTTTGAATGGAGCAGATGAAGAATCCAATATTTTGTCTATAGAATTTTATATTTTAGTACTAGTCTTCTCTCAAGCATCTCCTCCCCTTAATGTTATGTTTTAAGCAAACTAAACAAATAAACCTATTTGAATGTAGTTGCTTTATGTCATGTACAGTGTTGATCTTCTGGAAGCCTAACAAGTTAAAGTTAACTCTACTGGTATGTTTTGAGATACTTGGTTGAGCCTTTCTTTCCAAGCTGGTCATAGAAGGAAACCAGCATGCGTTGATTATATAGGTTTGGCCAATGGCAAAAATAAATTAAGGCTTCCCTGTGGCTCAGATGGTAAAGAATCTGCCTGCAGTGCAGGAGTCCAGGATATGATCCCTGTGTTGGGAAGATCCCCTGGAGAAAGGCAGGGCAACCCGCTCTAATATTCTTGCCTGGAGAATTCATGGACAGAGGAGCCTGGTGGACTACAGTCCATGGTGTTGCAAAAAGTTGAACATGACTGAGCAACTAGCACTTTCACTTTCAAAAATAAATTAATTCTCTGCATTGATTGATATCATGATAGTTTCTATCTCAGAGGAAGAATTATGATGAGACATATGACTAGATGAGGCTAAAAGAGCCCAACCTCATTAGTTAAATTTGTGAATAGCTTGGTTATGGCCATATGTGATGTTCCATGACTTTCCTCAGAAATTATAAAATATACTACAGTCTGTACAAGATCCCACTCAAGAAAAATTCATAATTTATTAGCCAGCCATTTGGATTTAGCTGGACCCATGAAAATTTCTGATATTTTGTTTCCTCGATCTTCCTCTTAGCCCTGATACATGAAATGACACGTTGAAATGTGATTCAGAGCACATACTGACATACAGTGGGTTGACCTCAAGCAGCATCATTAAGACCACATTATGTTATTATACAAATTATTTTGAAAGTTAACTGCTATGCAGGTGAATAGTGGATGCAGTCTATTGCATAAATCTAACATTTTTCCCCACCGTGGTGATTATTGAAATTTTGGGCTCATAGGTTGCCTGATGTAGTGGATAGGTATATCTCCTTTGAGGGACATAAAGCAACCTGCTAATGAGCTATGGTGAAACATTCCCACTGAAATATGTCAAACAATCTGAGAACTGAAATAACTTTTCTGTCATAGGTATGTTAGAGAGACACTGCAGTAAGGTTATTCCAGTTTAGAAAAGCTCACTGGTAATACAAAAATAGATTATAGGAATATGTCACCTGTATGTCCCATAGGTCAGATCACATTTCTGCTTTGGGATAGGTAATAGAATTCCCAGAAAAGATCGCAATAACTATTGGTGAATAGTATCCAGTTCAGTTCAGTCACTCAGTCATGCTGACTCTTTGTGACCCCATGGAATGCAGCACACCAAGCTTCCCTGTCCTTCACTGTCTCCCTGAGTTTGCTCAAACTCATGTCCATTGAGTTGGTGATGCCATCCAACCATCTCATCCTCTGTCATTTCCTTCTCTTCTTCTCCCACCTTCAATCTTTCCCAGCGTCAGGGTCTTTTTCAGTGAGTCAGCTCTTTGCATCAGGTGGCCAAAGTAGTGGAGTTTCAGCTTCAGGATCAGCCCTTCCAAAAAATATTCAGAGTTGATTTCCTTTACAGTTGACTGGTTTGATCTCTTTGCTATCCAAGGAGCTCTCAAGAGTCTTCTCTAGAACCACAGCTCAAACGCATCAACTCTTTAGTGCTCTGCCCTCTTTGTGGTCCAACTCTCACATCCATAGATGACTACTGGAAAAACCGTAACTTTGACTAGACAGATCTTTGTCAGCAAATATCTCTGCTTTTCACCACATTGTGTAGGTTTGTCATAACTTTTACTTCAAGGAACAAGTGTCTTTTAATTTCAAATTCTCTAAGAATTTGGTATAAAGCAAGCTGCCAGGCTGACTGATAGAAATGTCATAATAAAGAATGCAATGTCATTTTGAAGTCTGCTGCCCTGGCTGAGAGAGAAAAAGATGACCCTGCACAATAAGCAGAAATGAGAAGTGTATCTGATATTGAAGGAAGAATTATGCTCTTGCTTTCATGTTAATATTTGGGCTTCAGGCAACAATTTTGTTGTATAGATTAAAAATTGGGTTTTATATACCTGAACATTGAAGAATGTTATTTGGAGAATACAACTATGGAAATCATTTTGGGATTTCTGAGGATAAATTAAGCTAGACCTTTATGATGTCCACTAATTGCTAGCTTAGAAAGCAACCGTAAAGCCAAGACATACAACCCAATTCAGCCTCTGGATATGGCTAGTTTGGAACATGAAATCAGCAGACACAGAAGTGTATACCCTGTATAATTTTGAATAAGATGATGATATATTCCTCTCAATGACTGACATTGCAAATATGATTAATCATGTACAGAATGCCAATAGAAATAATCAATACAATATGGTAGATAGTTTTCAAAGTAGATTCTGATGAACCATCTCTCTTAGCATTTAGCTCTTGTAGAGTCTTCATACACCTGTAACTAGGCTAGCCTGTAACTCATGTTGACCAATAAACTATGCAGGGAGTCACTGCACCAGTTATACCTCTAGATGACTGGCAGCTTCTGCTTCCTCTCTTGGATTGCTCAGTTTCCTAAACTTTGAGATAATATTTGAGAGGTATAATTCTTCTGCTGAAGCTATGAAAATATCCTATAGAGAAGCCGTTTGAAGAGGAGCCATCTTAGGATGACATGGAAATGATAAATATATAGCAATCCCATCTAGTGACTTCAATACCAGCTGCTCTCTAACTGCAATTTTACTAGACACTTTAGGTAGACTAGGGGAACAACTTCCCAGCCCATTCCAATAAATTCACAAAATTAGGAAAGATTAAAATGATTAAAAGATTTTAAAATGTTTCCTACTAAGTTTGACATATTTTATTATTTAGCAATCAACAATCAAAATCATGACTCTTGATGAAATTCCCAAAGCTATGTGATTGGGTAAAGAATTTATAGGTTTACTCATAGCAGTAAATGAAAATAAAGCTTATGTGAATAATAAACCCGGGATGAAACATATTTTATAAATTGTTCTCAATGGCCCAATTGATATAATGTCAGTGAAGACACGAGCTAAAAGAAAAATAAATGGGGGAGAACAAGGTGGCAGAGGAGTAGGTGGATGTGGAGTATCTCTCTCTTCACGGTTACATCAGGAATACACCTCCAGACACAGAAGTGCATTCAGAACACAAGCCGAGAGCAGACATGAGTACTTGACTGGTGGAAAAGAACATATAAAACCACACAAAACTCAGTAAGATGAAGGAACTAGGGGGAAAAACAGGAGTGTTAGTAGGACTGGACCTGCTCTCGGCAGGTGGAGGATCTGAAGTAGGGGTCTGATCCCCATAGCGGGGCAATTGTCTGAGTCAGAGGAGAACCATTTAAGGCTGAGAGTGAAACAGCTGATCTGTGGCAGCCTAAATGGAATGATAATCAGACAGTCTTTGCTGCAGCCATGCATACCCCTGGCAGGAACGCTGGTCTCCTAGAAGAGGCAGCTGCTGGGAGCTGGATTTAAGGGATTATGGAGCCATCACAGGACGAGGGCTGCTGTTGACTACAGAGAGACAGATTGAGGGGACGTGAGGGAGGAAGATGTGGTGGGAATTGCTGGAGAACAAAAGCGAGGCAGCCATGGAAGCAAGGCGTTACTGCTGAGTCACGCATACGGGGTGGGGCCATCACCCTAGCCTCTCTCTCCCCACACACCAGCATCTGGCAGCTGAACAAGAGAGAGGCTGTTCCATTAAACACCTGATGCACTGAACTATAGAGTAGGACCCACACAGGGTGTTCATTTCAGTGACTGATGTGCCAAACTCCTGAGTAGGACCCCACTCAGGGGTACCCCTCTAAGTGCCTGACATGCTGAACAATTAAGAAGGACCCCAGGCAAGGTAGCCCTGCAAGGGCTGAACATGTGACGCTACAGAGAAAGACTGACCACAGAAGCCTGCTGATCGCTAGCTACAAGAGGCTTGAAAGAAGACATGGATGGGGCCATAACTCCTGCAGTGGAGGCAGTCTGTTTCCCTGCACAGTTGGTGCTACCAGAGTCCCCACAAGCGAAGCAGCTGCTCTACCTTCATGCTCAACTCTCACTGGGGCAGAGCTGCCACAGGAAAAAACAAAAAGTCTTATATTTATGCATACAGGGTTGCTTAGGTTGTGCCCTACTCTTTGTGACCCTGTAGATGGTGGCCTGCCAGCCTTCCCTGTCAGAGGGAGATTCTCCTGGCCAGAATATTGGAGCTCATTTGCCGAGACTGGTTGACATACCCTTCTAGAGCACTATATTTTCTACTACTCTAACCACCAGTTCCCCTGAGTACCTGGTGCTGCCAGAACCCCTGTGACCCAAGCAGCCACACCACCTCCACACTTGGCCCTCACAGGAGCAACCCAAGTCCTCCAGGGCAGCCTCAGGAGCTAAACCCACATACAGAACTAAAATAAAACCACAACTCAAACCCAGGGGTAGCTGGCTAGGGAAGAAGATCCAAAACCTTCCCATCAGCTGTACAAGCTGCAGATTAAATCCACACGATCAATTAAGCAGACGCTGTGTCTATGGAATATATAAAAGGCCATTGAGAGTACACACAAAGGAAAACACTTGAATACAAGACTTAGCATCACCAAACCACCAGTAGCATCCTGTGCAGGATGCCTCATCTAAACAACAAACAAAACAAAAATACAAACCCAACCATCAGCAGAGAGGAGTACCACCTCACTCGGCCTTGCCCATCAAAGGAAAAACAAACAAACAAAAACTCAGTATAAATTTCACCCTTTACGAAGCTTATCACAAACCACTGGGCCAACCTTAGGAGGGCAGAAACTGAAAGGAAGAAAGAATTCAATCTTCTTTAAGGAAAGAATTCAACTTTCCTTGAAGCCTGGGAGAATGAGACCTCAGACACAATAACTTAAAAAATAAATGATAAGGCAGAGAAATACTGCACAAATGAAGGAACAAACTAGAAACACAGAAGTCCAAATAAATGAAGATAAAATAGGAAAATTACCTGAAAAAGAATTCAGAATAATGATAGTAAAGATTATCAAAAACCTTGAAAACAAAATGGAGAAAATGAATGACTCAATTAACAAAGACCTAGAAGAATTAATTAATAAACATACAGAGACAAACAACATGCTGAAATTAAAAATACCTTAGAAGGAATCAATAGCAGATCATCTGAAGCTAAAGAATGAATCAATGAACTGAAAAATAAAATGGTGGAAATAACGTCTGAAGATCAGAATAAAATAAAAGTAATGGAAAGAGCTGAAAACAGTCTCAGAGACATCTGGGGCCATATCAAATGCACCAACAATCGAATTATAGGGATCGCAAAAGAAGAACAGAAAAAGAAAGGATATGAGAAAATTGTTGAAGAGATTATAGCTGAAAATTTCTCCATATATGGAAAAGAAAATAGTCAGTCAGGTCCAAGAGGCACAAAGAGTCCCATACAGGATAAACCCAAGGGAAACGTGCCAAGACACATACTAATCTAACACTAAACACAAAGAAAGAATATTAAAAGCAGAAAGGGAGAAGCAACAAGTAACATACAAAGGAAACACCATACACTTAATAGGTGATCTTTCAGCAGAAGTTCTTTATGCCAGAAGGGAATGGAAAGATATATTTAAAGTATTGAAAGGGAAAAATCTACAACGAAGATTACAGTACCTGGCAAGGATCTCATTCAAAATTTGTGGAGAAATAAAAAGCTTTTCAGACAAGCAAAAATTAAGAGAATTCAGTACTACCAAACCAGCTTTAGAACAAATGTTAAAGGGACTTATATAGTCAAGAAATACAACAGAAGAAAAAAGATCTACAAAATCAACCCCAAACAATTAAAAAAATGGCAAGGGAAACATATATATCAATAATTACTTTAAATGTAAATGGATTAAATGCTCCAACCAAAAGACACAGATTGGCTGAATGGATACAAAAACAAGACCCATATATATGCTGAAACCTACTTCAGACCTAAAGACACAAGTGAAAGTGAGAGGATGGAAAAATATATTCCATGCAAATGGGAACCAAAGAAAGCTGGAGTAGCAATCCTCATATTAGACACAATAGACCTTAAAATAAAGAAGATTATAAAAGATAAGGTAGGACACTACATAATGATCAAGGGATAAGTCCAAGAGGAAGACATAACAATTGTAAATATCTATGCATGCAACATAGGAGCACCTCAATACATAAGACAAATACTAAGAGACATAAAAGGACAAATTGACAGTAATGCAATAATAGTAGGAGACTTAAACACCTCACTCACACCAATGGACAGATCGTCAAAGCAGAAAATTAATAAGGGAACACAAGTTTTAAATGATACATTAGATGAAATGGATCTCTTTGATATCTTCAGGACATTCCATCCAAATGCAGAAGAACAAACCTTCTCAAGGGCACATGGAACATTCTACAGGACAGACCCACATCTTGGGTCACAAATCAAACCTCAGTTAATTTAAGAAAATTGAAATCATATTAAGCATCTTCTCTGATCACAACACTATGAGACTAGATATCATTTACAAGAAAAAAACTGTAAGAAACACAAACACATGAAGAATAAACGATACGTTTCTAAATGACCAACAAGTTACTTAAGAAATAGAAAGGTAAATGATAAAATTTCTAGAAGCAAATGACAACGAAAACACGACAACTCAAAACCTATGGGATGCAGCAAAAGGAGTTCTAAGGGGGAAGTTTATAGCAATACAATCCTACCTCAAGAAACAAGAAAAGCATCAAATAGACAATCTAACTTTACACTTAAAGCAACTGGAAAAAGAAGAACAGAAAATCCCCAAAATTAGTAGAAGGAAAGAAATCATAAAGTCCCAAGCAGAAATAATTTTTTTAAAAAATAAAAAAAATAGTAAAGATTACTAAAACTAAAAGCTGGTTCTTTGAGAAGATAAACAAAATTGACAAACTCTTAGCCAGACTCATCAGGAAAAAAAGAATCAAATCAACAAAATTAGAAATGAAAAAGGAGAGGTTACAATATACAATGCAGAAACACAAAGGATTATAAGAGACTATTATGAACAACTATATGGCAATAGAATGGACAACCTGGGAGAAACAGACAGATTCTTAGAAAAGTTCAATCTTTCAAGACTGAACTAGGAAGTAATAGAAATTATGATCAACTCAATTACAAGCACTGAAATTAAAGCTGTGATCAAAAATCTCCCAAAAACAAAAGCCTGGACTAGATGGCTTTCTAGTCCAGGAGAATTCTATCAAATATTTAGAAAAGAGCTAATGCCTATCCTTCTAAAACTCATTCAAAAAATTTCAGAGGAAGGAATACTTCCAAATTCATTCTACGAGGCCACCAACACCCTGATACCAAAACCAGATGAAGACAACTCTAAAAAAGAAAATTACAGACCAATATCACTGATGAACATAAATGCAAAAATCCTCAACAAAATTTTGGCAAATAGAATTCAGCAACACATCAAAAAGCTCATATACCATGATCAAGTTGGGTTTATTCCAGGATGCAAGGATTCTTCAATATACAAAAACCAATCAGTGTGATACACCATATAACTAACTGAGAAATAAAACCATATGATGATAGTCTCAATAGATGCAGAAAACGCCTTTGAAAAAATTCAACACCCATTTATGATTAAAACTCTTCAAAATATAGACATAGAAGGAACCTACCTCAACATAGTAAAGGCCACGTATGATAAGCCTACAGCAAACATTATTCTCAGTGGTGAAAAACTGAAAGCATTCCCCCCAAGATCAGGAAGAAGACAAGGAAATCAACATTTGCCACTATTATTCAACATAGTTCTGGGAGTCTTAGCTACAGCAATCAGAGAAGAAAAATAAAGAAAAGGAATCCAGATTGGAAAAGAAGAAATAAAGCTATCACTGTTTGCAGATGACATGATACTGTACATAGAAAACCCTTAGATAATATCAGAAAATTACTAGGGCTAATCAGTGAATTTAGCAATTTCAGGATACAAAATCAACAGAAATCACAGAAATCACTTGAATTTCTAAATACTCACAATGCAAAATCAGAAAAATAAATTAAGGAATCAATCCCATTCACCATTGCAACAAAAAGAATAAAATATCTAGGAACAAACTTACCTAAGGAGACAAAAGAACTATACACAGAAAATTATAAGACACTAATGAAAGAAATTAAGGATGATATAAACAGATGGAGAGATATTCCATGTTTCTGGGTAGGAAGAATCAATATTGTGAAAATGACTATACTACCAAATGCAGTCTACAGATTTAATGCTGCTGCTGCTGCTGCCGAGTTGCTTCAGTCGTGTCCAATTCTGTGCAACCCCATAGACGGCAGCCCACTGGGCTCTCCTGTCCCTGGGACTCTCTAGGCCAGAACACTGGAGTGGGTTGCCATTTCCTTCTCCAATGCATGAAAGTGAAAAGTGAAAGGGAAGTTGCTCAGTCGTGTCTGACTCTTAGTGACTCCATGGACTGCAGCCTACAAGGCTCCTCCGTCCATGGGATTTTCCAGTCAAGAGTACTAGAGTAGGGTGCCATTGCCTTCTCTGACAGATTTAATGCAATCCCTATCAAATTACCAACAGCATTTTTCACAGAACTAAATTTTCACAATTCATATGGAAATACAACAGACCACGAATAGCCAAAGCAGTCTTGAGAAAGAAGAATGGAGCTGGAGGACTCAACCTTCTTGACTTCAGATTATACTACAAAGCTACAGCCATTAAGACAATATGTTACTGGCACAAAACAGAAATATAGACCAATGGAACAAGATAGAAAGCCCATAAATAAACCCATGCACCTATGGGTACCTTATTTTTGACAAAGGAGGTAAGAATATACAATGGGGCAAAGACATCTTCTTCAGTAAATGGTGCTGGGAAATGACATGTAAAAGAGTAAAATTTGAACACTTTCTAACACTATACACAAAGATAAACTCAAAATGGATTAAAGAACTAAATGTAAGACCAGAAACTATAGAACTCTCAGAGGAAAACATAGGCAGACCACTTGATGACATAAATCAAAGCAAGGTCCTCTATGGCCCATCTCCTAGAGTGACACAAATAAAAACAAAAGTAAACAAATAGAACCTGCTTAAACTTAAAAGATTTTGCACAGCAAAGGAAACTATAAGCAAAGTGAGAAGACTACTCTCAGAATGGGAGAAAATAATAGAAAATGAAACAACTGACAAAAGATTAGTTTCCAAAACATACAAGTAGCTCATACAACTCAATGCCAGAAAAGCAAACAACTCAATCAAAAAGTGGTAAAAAGATCTAAACAGACATTTCTCCAAAGAAGACATAGAGATGACTAACAAACACATGAAAAGATGCTCAACATTGCTCATTATTAGAGAAATGAAAATCAAAACTACAATGAGATATCACCTCACACTGGTCAGAATGGCCCTCATCAAAAATTCTACAAACAAGTGCTGGAGAGGATATGGAGAAAAGTGAATGCTCTTGCACTGTTGGTGGGAATGTAAATTGATGCCCCAACTATGGAAGATGGTATGGAGATTCCTTAAAAAACTAGGAATAAAATCATCATATGACCCAGCAATCTCACTCTTAGGCACATACCTTGAGGAAAGCAAAACTGAAGAAGATACATGTATCCCACTGTTTATTGCAACACTATTTACAATAGCTAGAACAGGGAAGCATCCTAGATGTCCATCACCACATGAATGGATAAAGAAGTGGTGTTACATATGCACAATAGAATATTACTCAGCCGTAGAAAAGAACACATTTGAGTCAGTTCTAGTGATGTGGATGAACCTAGAACCTATTATACAGAGTGAAGTTAGTCAGAAAGAGAAAGATAAATACTGTATTCTAACACATATATACAGAATCTAGAAAAATGGTGCTAAAGAATTTATTTACAGGGCAACAATGGAGAAACATACATACAGCATAGACTGATGGACATGGGGAGAGGGGAGGAGAGGGTGAGATGTATGGAAAGAGTGACACGGAAACTTACACTACCATATGTGAGACAGCCAATGGGAATTTGCTGTATGGCTCAGGAATCTCAAACATGGGCTGTATATCCACCTAGAGAGATGAAATGAGGAGGGAGATGGGAGGGTGGTTCTAAAGGGAGGGGACATATGTGTGCCTATGGCTGATTCATGTTGAGGTTTGACAGAACATAACAAAATTCTGTAAAGCAATTATCCTTCAATAAAAAATAAATTAATTAAAAAAAGAAAAAACTGTATTTTCAGAGTGTGGTATGCCTCTGCTAATACCTATAAAATGTATAAGTAGAATAAAAGAGAGATGGGAGAATAGTCTAACTGGTAGCAAAATATTTTTAAAAGTAAGCATGCTGCTAAGTCGTTTCAGTCGTGTCCGACTCTGTGCAACCCACTGGGCTCCCCCCATCTCAGGGATTCTCTAGGCAAGAATACTGGAGCGGGTTGTCATTTCCCTCTCCAATGCATGAAAGTGAAAAGTGAAAGTGAAGTAGCTCAGTCATGTCCAACTCTCAGCGACCCCATGGACTGCAGCCCACCAGGCTCCTCCATCCATTGGATTTTCCAGGCAAGAGTACTGGGATGGGGTGCCATTTATGATCATAATAAACATTTTATTTATTTTTTCATTCATTGATACAAATGATGATTGATCATATTTTTGTATATCCATAATTATGCATAAAATGTTATAGTAGCTGCTTTAATACAATTTAAAGAGAATTTTCAGAAATATTAATAAAGGGATATTGACCATGATCAGGAGGTATACTTGGGGAATGGAAGGGTAAATATGATTCAGTTTTTTTCTTATCTACATTTTGAAATACCAAAAGACCTTTGGTCAATTACCCCTTATAACACTGACTTAAGAGAATCTGACCAGCAATTGAGTACTGGAGAAATCACCCATACTTTAGTATCAATATTAACTAGTAAGTCATGACTAACTGGTGTTGATGGGATGCACCTACACCAGAGAATGGGAACTAGCCATATATTCCTGAGTCCTAATTAGGAGTAAAAGCTGAAAGAAGCCTAGATCTTGATGACTTCTCTAAGCTGAGAAGCACATTTTAACATCATCACTGTGATCAGACACATCTCAAGAATAAAATGATTTCAAGGTATTCAGATGCTGGACTTATTTATGTGCTGTTTCTTATAGTATACATTTTTGCTTGTTTAATTTCTTAAGGCTAAGTAAATTTATTGCAGGAAGAAGTTACTGTGTCTGGTAAATTTGGTTGAAAATCTGAACCCAGGATTAAAAATAGAGTGTTCTTTGATGTTAAGAATCATGTATTGTCTCAGGACTACCCTGATGGTCCAGTGATTAAGACATTGTGTCCCAGTGCAAGGGCCATGAATTCAGGTTCAACCCCTGGTCAGAGAACTAAGATCCTGCATGCATGCTGCATGGCACAGCCTCCAAATAAAAATAAAGACATGAAAACTTTGAAAAAAGTCATATATTCTTATGGAAATAGGTAAAAGGAGTGTCAAGGTTGTGTGTTGTTTTAGTGCCTTACTCTGAAAAGGAAGGGCTGTCTTCTCTTGTAGTAGACCATCTAATCATGACTAATCCCTGTCTTCTTTTGGGCAAGATATTGATATCCATTGCTGAAGTCTGTAATTGATCAAATTTATGGTTTGTTTTCTTTTGGCTCCAGTTCTTAGTGAGCTACCTGGTATGGTTTTCATCATTATTGGATTCAGAGCTGCAAGATCCATCAAGTGGCACATTTAATAGCTTTGTTGTTCTACTGGGAATCTCTTTCTTTGCCTTGTGACATCTGGGATGCAACAGAGGACTCTGCATATTTCTAAAACTAGTGAAATTTTTTCCAATTTTATACCCTTGTAACTGGTAAACAGTCCCTTAAATGTACCTGGCTATTTCTAGATTCTGCTGGCTTCAGAGTTTCTTCCCAGACAGGGAATCTAGGACACATTTCTCAGTTCCACTTTTCTTCCTTCTGATTCTCCCTCAGATCATTTAATTGCTACTTCCTGCTTGGAAGAAAATTCCCCTATGTCCTGTGGTTTTCCTTTTCAAAATACTCCTCATTTTTTTTCCTGCTTATTTCAGGCTATAATTGAATACTGAAACTAAAGAATTAATTTATTCTACATCAAGCAAAATCAGTATTTACTATGAGCCACACTTTGTACTAGATACTAAACAAGTTAGACAAGATTGCTGATCTCATGGAACTTATATTTTAGTGCGGAGAAACAGAAAAAACAAAAAGTATAGAGAAAAGAAAATTGATCAATGTTATACAATAAAATGGACTTCCCTGATGGCTCATATGGTAAAGAATCCGCCTGCAATGCAGGAGACCCAGGTTCAATCCCTGGGTCAGGAATATGCCCTGGAGAAGGGAATGGCAATCCACTCCAGTATTCTTGCCTGGAGAATTCCACGGCCTGGTGGGCTGCAGTCCATGGGGTCACAAAGAGTCAGACACGACTGAGTGACTAACACTAGACAGTAAAACAGTATGACTTGGTTGATAACTTAGTTCGGTTGGGTGATCAGAACAGGTCTTACTGAGGAGGTACATTTGAGCAGAGAAATTAATGTAAGAGTAACCGAGTGAGACATGCAAGGATGACAGGACAGATCATTCAAGTGAGATAACAGTGAAGGCAAAAGTGCTTGTTAAAAAAAATCATTAAGAAATAGTTAGAAGAACCGTGAAGCAAGAGAATAAAGAACCACTGTAAGAAGAATAGATTGGGTCAAAGAGTTCAGTAGGCAGCAAGTCATGGAAAAGTTTTTACCATGATGAAACATTTAGATTTCAATCCATTTGCAAAGGGAGAGTTTAGGAAGATTCCAAGCAGAGATGTGGGGCTTCCCAGGTGGTGCAGTAGTAAAGAATCTGCCTGCCAATGTAGGAGATGCAAATGACTCAGGTTTAATAGGATCAGTAGGATCCCCTGGAGAAGGAAAATGACAACCCACTCCAGTATTCTTGCCTGGAAAATTCTGTGGACAGAGTAGCCAGGTGGGTGGGCCATAGTCTATGGGGTTGCAAAGAGCTGGACGTATCTGAATAACTGAACATGGAGGCATGCAACCAGAGATATAATACTATTCAATTTATAGTTTTTCAAATGTCACTCTGGGATTCTTTGGAATTCTATGTAGAGGGTGTAGCAGGGTAGAGAGAGCAAGCAAAGAGATCTTTTATGAAGCTATTTCTGAAATCTACATAAAAAATGGTGATATAAAGTAGAGACAAAAGAATATCCAACTAATGCCTTTTGGAGGTAGGGCCTATAGGATTTACAAATGAATCAGTTGCACTATATGAGGAAAAATAAAATAAGAGTGATTTTACATTTTGGTTTTGAATAAGCAAAACATCCCTCTATTTGTAGATAGTAGTAAGATTAAGAAAATAACAATTTGGACAGAGGTGGGAGAGAAAAGGAAGATTGTTTATTTTTTTATGTTAAATTTGAGATTTCCCTCTTGCATGTCTATCCACTGTATATGTAAAGAAGCAAGTACAGTATATTAATTTAATCCTATGAGATGTACAATGTTGGAGTTATAAACTACATGGTACCAGTACTTTTAGTACTTAAAGCTCTCATAAAATAAGGTTATATGGAAATAGAAGACCTAAGAATTATCTTGGAATAGCACAACACTTGAAATTAGAGTAGAAGAGCGGTTAGTTACCTAAGTGGAAACCGAGGAGGCTGTGTTGGCATGGAGGACGAGTGGCAAAAGCGTTTTAGGAATTAGGGAGTGATCAACTGTAGAATGCTCCTGAGAGGTAGGAGAGTAAGATACAGTGGTGCATGTAAAGATCTTTTCTTCTTAATCTTCCAGATTCACTTTCTATCCTTCACTTGCCTGTGTTCTATCCCCAAAGGCTGAGATGTACAGAGTAATCAAGAGTTTTCTTGATCTCTGGATTTTGTCAGCTCAGTTAATTATGAGATCTAGCATGAGATCTGCTGGAGAGAGGAAAGTCAGGATGTCTATTCCTTACCTCATCTCTTGGAGGCTTACTTTGGGCTTTGGGCTGGCTATGTTCCTCTCCTGGAAGACATAGCTCCTCTCCAGGGGACTCCCTCTTCAGAACTCTTTTTCTTCCTGATTAGCAAATGCATTCTTTTGTCATCGTTCCAACACTGAGGTCAATAACAGCTCTGCTGTTGACCTTGGATGCTATCTTATCTGCGTGTTAATTCTAGAATCTTCCTACACTATGTAAATAAACTCTGTGTTCAACCTTCCTTGAATTACACTAATTATATTATATAATTACATTAATTATGTTATATAATCTATTTCCTCTTGCAATCCTGAGTGAAATGATGCATAAAAATAACATTGAATTGTAGTTTGGATATTGTAGTGGTCCTTAACAAAAACAGTTTCAGCTTCCAAGGGGAGGTGGAACCTAACTAGAGTAGTAGATAAGGGAAATGATGTGAGGAATAAGCAATACAACAGTAGAACAAATTTTCCAGATACTTGCTGTAAAGGGAACAGAGGATTGAGGCAGTTCTGAAAAAGGGGGTATTGGTAAAGAAAACATACTGAGAATTGAACAAACTGAAATGAATTTCAAAACTATCCTTATAATGAAAAACTTTTTCATATATAGTATCCAACCATGTTGCTTTCACATGGAAAACTAACTTTGACTCTGAAGGTCTAAGAAGGATCAAGAGGATGTCCTACTTGGACACTGAGGACAGGAAGCATAAACTCCATCCCTTAGATCAACTCTGTTGCTTCAAAAGAAGAGGAAGGGACATTTGAAACTGTAATTTTCCTAGATTGTTATGGTAGGAAAGAAAGCAGGGATTAAGAAGAGACAATCTGCTCACTGAATTCTTATTTAGAAAGTAGTCTTTTGCTAAGCTGTTTAAATGTTATACATTTTTGGAACATGAACAAAAGGATAACATGCCTTTGAATAGTTCTGTACACATTTTATCAAATATTTTATAATGTCCTATAGCTTTTAACAAAATTAATTATACTTGAAAATAACAGCTTATTTCAGACTTTAGATGTTCTCCATTTCTCAAATTCTATGCTTAACAGCAATTTGGAGTTTGTCTCATAAAGAAAGGCATTGGTGTAAGATACATCTCTGGGGAAAATGACAAAAATGGCACTGTTGTGAGATCAACACTGCCCAGGAAAATAAGATCATGTAGGTATAATTGCTGAGACTCACTCCTAGGTCACATTTATTTCCCAAGAAAATACATAAGAAGCTTTAGAGAAGAGAGAAAACACAGCTGACAACTGAGAAACTAAGGAGATCTAAAGTACTTGATAAAAAAGAACAAACTCCTTAAACTTTTTCCTTGACCAACAATGATCACAAAGATCCTGACCTTCTTTACAAGTCTTTTGAGATTAGAGCAGTTATATAAGATGCCTCATTAGTTCATGAGAGCTGGAAATGGCAAGCTGCTGCTGCTGCTAAGTCGCTTCAGCTGTGTCCAACTCTGGCCGACCCCAGAGATGGCAGCCCATCAGGCTCCTCCATCCCTGGGATTCTCCAGGCAAGAACACTGGAGTGGGTTGCCATTTCCTTCTCCAAATGGCAAGCTACTACATTTGTATTACATTCATAGGCACCACTTATTTTCATTATTCACTTGATGGATTCATTTGAGTAATTAATTTTGGTTTACTATAAAGTAAAAATAAAGTTTAAACAGTATATTTTTTTCTCTAACCTATTAAATGAGTTTTTACCTGTAAAATTATATATATAATAAAATAAAGTAACAAATGCAACCTATCTAGGTCAAATACTGGAGTTATAATGCTATCAAATTCTGAAGAGTGGCAGACAAAGTTTTAAATTATATATTCATATATCTCCAAGTGATGAGAGGCTAGAGTTTGAAAAAGTATTGAAAAACTTCAGAAATTATGTTCTGTTCTGCAATTATTAAGTTATTATTATTTATAAATATATGTTTAAGTTAACTTTATTTGCCCAATGATTGTGCCCTCTTTTTGAATCTACAGTAACAAAAAATCGGAACAAAGAATTCATAAGTTTTAAAAATGTGTGTCCATGGTCAATCATGTTGTGAACTCTAATGAGATTGCTGACAATAATGAATATTCAACATCCATAATGTTTGTTTAAATGTAGAGTAGTGTTTAAGCTTTTCAGTTCAGTTAAGTTGCTCAGTCGTGTCTGATTCTTTGCTACCACGTGAACTGCAGCACACCAGGTTTCCCTGTCCATCACCAATTCCCAGAGTTCACCGAAACCCATGTCCATTGAGTTGGTGATGCCATCCAACCATCTCATCCACTGTTTTCCCCTTCTCCTCCTGCCCTCAATCTTTCCCAGCCTCAGGGTCTTTTCCATTGAGTCAGCTCTTTGCATTAGGTGGCCAAAGTACTGGAGTTTCAATTTCAACATCAGTCCTTCTAATGAACACTCAGGACTGATCTCCTTTAGGATGGACTGGTTGGATCTCCTTGCAGTCCAAGGGACCCTCAAGAGTCTTCTCCAACACCACAGTTCAAAAGCATCAATTCTTTGGCGCTCAGTTTTCTTTTATAGTCCAACTCTCACATCCATACATGACCACTGGAAAAACCATAGCCTTGACTAGATGGACCTTTGTTGACAAAGTAATGTCTCTGCTTTTGAATATACTATCTAGGTTGGTCATAACTTTCAGATGTGTATAAGAGACAGCTTTAAGATCAAGCAGACCAAGGTTTGGATTCTAGTTCACCACTGGGGGAAAAAAAGAAACATACTGTGATAGTTGTGATTAAGTTTTATTTGGGGCAAAATGAAAACTATACCCCAGGAGACAGCTTCTGTGATAACTCTGAAGTGGTAAGGGGGGAGATGAGTATATATATGATGATGGTGAAGAGAGATACATGTAATCAAGTATACATTTTGGCAGAAGTTTGCTGTTAGTCACAAGAAACATGTTTCTGTGAGTTTAGTACTTTTGAGAAGATATGAGAAGATGCAAGAAATTGGGCTTGTAAAACCTTCTCCTGGAAATATCTAACTAAATGAATGCCTGTTCTGCCAGTTTTTCTGAGCAGAGTGCCTCACCCCTGCCATCATGGTTGCAATGATAAGACAGCAATAATTACCACACACAGAAAATTGCAGTTTTATAACAAGTAGAAGCACAGAGATAAGCATAAAAGGCAAAATGCAATATATCAAAGATAACTGATTATAATTAATATTAATTAATGTTAAAAGCATCACTCTAAGCTCATCATTCTGTTAGAGTTTGAGGAAACCCAGTGGTTGTTATCTCTGTTTACTTCACTTAAGTTCAAAATCTGTTAAGAAAACAGAGGATTTTGGCAGATAAAAATCAAAATGGAATCTTTATTATCAATGAAAATGACACTAAAGCATGTAAATTAAGTGTACTCAGCAATGTCTTAACACTGAACTTCAGTGTTAGACATGCCCATCCACTCAGTTGGAGGAAGCTCTGTGCTACCACGTTTGTGTTTCTCCAGGACAATTGAACAAACTTCATAGTCACATTCAGAAGCTCTTCAATGTACCTATTATAATTTTGTTTTGTTTTCCTCTGCCTAAGTTACATTACAGTCAATATCTCTTCTTTCTTTCTTTTTGACAAAACACCTCAAAATTTCCTTATGCTATGGTGTGTACATGTGCTTGTGCAATATATTTGGGTATGTGGGGGTGTGTGTAGCAAATTCCATCTTATCAGTAACAAAATATTTTTAAAAATTGTGGTTAGATTTGATAGGCAGTAGAAAATATTGAGAGTTTTCTTTTGACAAGTATCAGTCTAAGATTATAAAATTATATGCTGAAATTTTGAAATTGATCATGTTTTAGAATGTCCCCATTTTCTTACAGCTAACGTAGTTCATGAAATGAAGACATTAAGAGAAAGCATTTATAAAAGGGAAAGCAAGTAACTCATACACAGCCAACTCTCAAATAGATGACAGTTCCCTTTCTCCTTTTCGTTTCCTTACTCTGGACCCTTGGAGGGAAAGGATGTGATTCTGAATTTCTAGTCCAATTTAACAATCAAGTAAGTTGATAGCTTCTGAAATTATTGTCATTGATTTCTTTGGGCATCATTTAAAAATAGAATTGTGAGGTGTTATAAGAAGAAATAGGCCTGTTATAATTTGGGAACAGGACAAGGAAAACAATTTTCCAAAATTTCCTTGTGCCCTTCAGAATTCTCCAGTCAATATATTTGTTCTTGATGTTATCACTACATTTCAGTTTCACTTTTAAATTTTATGGTGGTTTTGAAAGAAAGTCTGTAGCTTAAGGTTTATAAATATTTAAGCTGTTGCTAGATAGAGTTGAGATCTGAAGCCAAGTGGAAAGAAGGAAGCGTATACTCAGGGGGAAAAGCAAAACAAAAGAAAACAAAACACAGAACATTAGGAAAGCCTCAAACAGTGCCTGGAGAAGTTTTTAGGAAAACAAGTGTGTTGACAGATAGAATCATCTACTTTGGAGCTAATTTGAAAGTAACTCGAACCTGAAAAAGTACAGGAAAATTCTTATATCTTCCATTGAAGTAATTTATTTATAGTCCTGCTGCTGCTGTTTAGTTACTAAGTTGGATTCAACTCTTTGCAACACCATGGGCTGTACCCTGCCAGGCTCCTTTGTCCATGGGATTTCCCAGGCAAGGCTATTGAAGTGGCTTGCCATTTTCTTCCCTAGGAGATCTTCCTGACTCAGGGATCAAACCCAGGTCTCCTGCATTGCAGATTCTTTACCAGTGAGCCACCTGGGAAACCCATTTATAGGTCTAGTATAATAAAATTTCCTTTTATAGGTTTGGGCACAGAAGTAGAATCTTAGTAAGAATAGACAGCATTAAGTGGATAGTATTTATATATATAAATCTGCTTATTGTTTATTCTAAAAATAAAGATTACTCAGAAAGCACACATTTAACATTTGTAGCAATAATAAAAAGTTCAAAATACTTCTAAGTGGTGTGTATGATAGTAAGTACTGCAGAATTATCTTCTCATGTAGTCAATGTCATGAAGTAGGTCTCATTACCTATACTTTAAATATGAAAGAACTACATTTATAGAACAGCAGACAACTTCACAAAGCTAGCAATAGACAGCATTCTAACTCTAGTCTGTCCTACCCAAAGTCCATGATCCTATCCACACAAAGCACAATCATTATTATCACTTGGTGTAATAGGCAGACCTTAGAGTGAGCTCCCTGACTCCTGCCCTTGGTGGTCATGCCTGGTAAAATCTCTTCCCCCCATTTGTGGTAGGACCTCTGACCTGCTTTTTAGACAATGGCATGCAGGAAAGGTGAAGAGCTTAAAACCCCAAATCAGACTTTCTGCAGGCTTAGAGAAATTATTGGTCATGTTGGAAAAGCCCTTGTGGCAAGAAACTGTGGGCAAGCTCAAGAAATGAAAGGCATCCAAACTGGAAAAGTAAAGCTGTAACTATTTGTGGATGACAGACATCATTTTATATAAAGAAAACATTAAAGACTCCACCAAAAACTGTTAGAAATAATATAATACATTAAAATTGCAAGATACTATACAGTAATCTGTTGCATTTCTATACATTAATAATGAGCTAGCAGAAAGAGAAATTAAGAAAACAATTCCATTTATACTCACATCAAGAATAAAAAATTACCTAGGAATAAATTTAACCGAGAAAGTGAAAGACCTATATGCTGAAAACTATAATGGCACCTTGGAATACTG